>RJWM01000138.1:168199-210824 GCA_004363535.1 Dasyprocta punctata | reverse complement strand
TGCATGTATTTATTCATTTAGGTCTCCAAATAATAGATGCTATTAAAATAATAATATCTTTGCAAACAAGGGAATCAAAGCACAGCCTAAGAAACACATTCAATGTCACATAGCTAATAACCAGTGATACTAGGATTCAAATCTATACCATTTGACTTTGGAACCCATATGCTTACTATTTAAGTGTGCAGTACATGATTCCTAAAGTCACTACTGATTAACTATTCATAATCTGAAAGTATAAGATCTGAAACAAAATCCAAAATTCTTGTTTCAGACTTTGGAGTGTTTCAGATTTCAGGCTTTTGGAAAACGAGTACTGTGAGTAAGGGGGGCCTAAATCATTATAGGAAAATACATTAAGGCAGGCTCTCTGGAGAGATGATTTTTAAGGACTGAAATGAGTTAGCCAAGGGGAAAACAAGGGAATTGTTGCTCACAGCAGAATGTGCAGCATGTCGTCAACAGATGAGAGGTGGGATGCCTTGGCTATCCTAGAAATAATGTTATTGATATAACTAGAGAATAAAGTAGCAGACAGAAAGTGACAAGAGCTACAAGGTACAGAGGTGTCATTTCATGGAGAATCTCATAAAGCTTTTGTATTTTGTTTTAAAGACTGTGGGGAAGCTGTCAGTAGATTTAAACAAGGTAATAGAAATTTGATCAGGTTTGAATTTAAAAAAAATCACCACCACTGTGTAATGGGTTACAGGCAGGAAGACCAGCTGCATTAATTAAGGCTTTTTTATTTTATTTTATTTATTTTTGCGGCACCAGGGATCGAACTCACAGCCTCATGCCTGCCAGACAGGGGCTTAAACTACTGAGCCAAACCCCCAGGCCTAGTTTTTTGAGGCAGAGTCGCACTATGTAGCTCAGGCTGGCCTTGCGCTCACGTTGTAGCCCAAGCCGGCCTCGAACTCACAACGCTCCACCTACCTCAGCCTCCCGAGTGCTGGGATTAAAAGTGTGTGCCACCACACCTGGCTAAGGCTGTTTTAGTAAAAATCCAAAGAAAAATGGATGAAGATCTGAACTAAAGTAGTTAAAGAAGTGGAAATATGCAAGCCAGGGATGGTGGCACAGGCCTTTAATCCCAACACTCAGGAGGCTGAGGCAGGAGGATCATTATGAGTTCAAGACCAGCCTGGGCTACAAAGTGAGTTCAAGGCCAGCCTGACCTGCATAGTGAGACCCTGTCTCAAAACATAGGGCTGGGGATTTAGTTCAGTGGCCTAAGCACCTGGCTGGCAGTTGCAAGGTTGCGAGTTTGACCCCCGGTACAAAAAAAAAAGAAATGATACGCAAAGAGATTTAAGAAATAATAAAAATGTACCAAAGAAAAAGGACCAAAATGACTCTCAGCTTAGGTGGCAGTATTGGATGGTGGAATCATTGACTGACATAAAATATAATGAAGAAAGAAACATTTGATGGAATAGAAAAAGTATTCCCCAAATTTAAATGGCAAATGCTAGTGTTATTGAATAGCTTGCTTCTAAAAAGTGGCTCATCAACTACATGTTACCAGTTGCTCAACTCTCCTGAAGTTAGATTCCAGGTTCTTCTCTTCTGGAACAAACAATTGAATGAAAGGAGCAAAAAACTGTGGCAAAGTATATTTGAGAATGCTAGCTGAAGAGTGGGAGAGAAACTGGCCCTGAAGAGTCAGCTTGGGGTGAGTAAATAGAAAAAGGATTTTGTAAAAGCAGAGATGAGTACACACTGTGTCTGGGAAACACCACATAGGCTAATAGGCTATCATGGAAAGCTGTGATAGCCCTGGCTCCTCATGACTGTTTTCTTTTACATTGTCCAAATCTTGAGGAAACCTGCGAGAACTTCTATATCTGGGGCCTGAGGAGTGGTGCTTGGATCCCACACCTCAGACTGTGGTCACATCTAGGCTATCCTCTTTTTTAAAAATTTTTTTTATTTAAGCGAAAAAAGACACAGAAAAGAAAGACAAAAAGCAAATGAGACAAATAAACAACAACAACAAATCCAATACAATAACATTATAGGTGTACAAAATAAGATGAAAGGAATTTCACAATGGTTGTAATATTGCATATCGTTACCTTCAAAAGGGTTGTTTAGATGAACAGATATAGACGTGTAAAATTGATCTAATCATATGAGTATTAACTGTTTTTTTCAATAACTAATACATTTAGTAGGATAGTCATTTTAGCTATCTTATGTATACATATATACAAATTTATGTCTTTTTCCTTTTCCCTTCCTTCTTTCCTCCTTTCCCCATCCCCATTACTTTTCCTCTTTGAGCAGTTTCTTATCCTCACACAGTATTTATTGTAGATTTTCGATCATATATACTGTTTCAGCTTCTTACACTAGGGAGAAAATACAGTATTTATACATGAGTTTGATTTATCTCACTTATGAGTATGGTCTCAAGTCGTGTCTATTTACTTATAAAAGTCTCGATGTAATATTTCTTGATAGCTGAGTAGTACTCCATTGTATAAAAATACCATATCTTTTTTACCCATTCCTTGATTGATGGGCACTTGGGTTGTTTCCAAGATCTGGCTATTACAAATTGGGTTGCTATAAACATGGGTGCACATATATCACTGTGGTATGATGTGTGGGAGACAACTTGAGCGGGTCCCCTTGAACACAGAACAATTGTTGCAACTTTGATTATATTGAAACTTATTTCCTTATGTTGATGTATACAGAGCTGACTATGGTATTTCCTTCTCTCTTCAATTGACTCTAAGCATTGCAAATAAGGCTAGCTGAGGTACTGGTATGTAATCTCTAAAGCCATCTGACAGTGTCCTGTTGCCTCCCATAGTGATCTCTGTAAAATACATATAGGCACAGCGGGATGGCAGAGCCAGTGAGCTCCAGGAATGTCAACTGGGTATGAGCCTCGAGAAAGAGGCTATGAGTCCCCAGGGTATAAAAGTTTACATATCAGAAGCGGGTACTGGTATGTAGTCTTTAAAGCCGTCAGACAGTGTCCTGTTTCCTCCCAAAGTGACCTTTGTAAGATGTATAAAGCACAACAGGATGGAAGAACCAGTGAGTGAGCTCCGGGAATGCCCACTGGGGATGAGCCTCGAGAAAGAGGCTGTGAGTTCCCAGGGCATAAAGTTTGCATATCAGAAAGTGAAGCAGCAGCCTCCTAAAACAATTCAGTTGCTATCTTGATTGGGTTGTGCAAATTAAGTCCCTTGCATATCTTCATCTGCATTTTGCAGAGATACCTTTTTTACTACCTTGTTAGCCAGCTCAAGTTACTCACATAGTTCCCGCCATCCTCACTGTCACTCATCCTCAAGCCACCTCCTTGCTTCACTAGTTAATAAATTCTGGGAGAGGCCTAGGATCAAGGCCTTTGTCCGTATGTCCTCACGAGGATTGGACTTAGGACCCCTTGGCTGCCCTTAACCTGGAATATGTCTCAGATTCTTTACTCTCACCGTAGGTTGCATCGGAAGTGGTAGATTGAAATTAACATACCAGGATTCCAATAACGTCTCAGTGGATTTATAAATATAACTTCTTGGATCGTGAGGAAGACTAGACAAAGGATTTCAGTACTTGGATTACCGTGCTCAATATTTGGGGCTACAATAATGATGTTTTCAGTTCTTGTGGGAAAATGCCCAGAAGCAGGATAGCTGAGTCAAATAGAATCTCTAATCCTAGCTTCTTGAGGAATCTCCACATTAATTTCCAGTGATTGCACCAGCCTACAGTCCCACCAACAGTGGAGAAGAGTTGCTTTCTCCCCACATCCCCTCCAGCATTTGTTACTGGTTGATATTTTTTATCTTGGTTGTTCTTTCTGGAGTGAGATGGAATCTCAGTGTTGTTTTAATTTGCATTTCCCGAATGACAATTGATGTTGAACATTTTTTCATATATTTATTTGCCATTTGTATTTCTTCCTCTGAGAAGTGTATATTCATCTCAGACACCCACTTTTGGATTGGGTTCTTGAATTTTAGGAGCCTTATTTTTTTAATTCTTTATATGTTTTAAGTCCTTTGTCAGAGGGACAGTTGGCTAAGGTATTTTCCCAATTCATGGGTTTTCTTTTCACTCTGTTGGAGATTTCCTTCGACATGCAGAAACTTTTTATTAAGTTGAGATCCCAGTTGTTGATTCTGGAAAGTATTTCCTGTGCACTTTGATTTTTGTTCATGAACTCTCTGCCTACTCCTATGTTGTCAAGATTTTTTTTTTTTTTTTTTTTTTTTTTTTTTGTACCGGGGTTCGAGCTCAAAACCTCATGCCTGCCAGACAGGCACTTAGGCCACTGAGCTAAATACCCAGCCCTGCTTTTTGAGACAAGTTCTCACTATGTAGTTGAGGCTGGCCTTGAGCTCACTTTGTAGCCCAGGCTGGTTTTGAACTCACAACGATCCTCCTGCCTCAGTCTCCTGAGTGCTGGGATTAAAGGCATGTGCCACCATGCCCTGCTGTCATCAAGATTTTCACCTACTTCGTCTTCCAGCAAATTTAGTGTCTCTGTTTTAATATTCAGATCTCTGATCCATTTTGACTTTAGTTTAGTGTATGGTGATAAACATGGATCTAATTTTAGTTTACGGCATATAGAAAGCCACTTTTTCCAGCACCACTTATTAAAGAGGTTATCTTTCTTCCAGGGTACATGTTTGGCCCCTTTGTCAAAGATGAGGTGGCTGAGTGTGTTTGTAGTTGTGGCTGTATCTTCTAATCTATTCCATCGATCTTCAGGTCTGTTTTGATTCCAGCACCATGCTGATTTTATCACAGTAGCTTTGCAATATAGTTTCAAGTCGAGGATTATGATGCCTCCTGTCATACCTTTGTTGCCCAGAATTGCCTTTGCTATTCTACGTCTCTTTCGGTTCCAGATGAATTTCAGGGATGATTTCTCTAGCTCTGTGAGGTATGCAACTGGTATTTTGATTGGGATTGCATTAAATCTGTGTAACAATTTTGGGAGAATGGCCATTTTCACAATGTTTGTTCTTCCTATCCATGAACAAGGAATATCTTCATTTTCTGAAATCCTCTTTGATTTCCTTTTTCAGAGTAATGTAATTTTCACTGTATAGATCTTTGCTTCTTTTGTTAGATTGATTCCTAAGTATTTCATTTTTTTGGATGTTATAGTGAAGTGTGTGGGTTTCCTTATTTCTCTCTCAGTGAGTTTGTTGTTTGTGTACAAGAATGCTATTGATTTTTGAGTGTTGACCTTGTATCTGGCAACATTACTGAATTTGGTTATTACATCTAGAAGTCTTTCAGTGGATTTTTGGGGGTATTCTATGTAGAGTATCGTAGGCTATCCTCTTGAAAACCTGTTTGAGTTCTCAAGTACACATGCAGAGCTTTGGGAACTGTTCTATGCATGTGTCTGGGATCTTTTAGTTAACAAGTCGTGTATATTTCCCCAGCGAGCTTTACCACCACAATCTCTTATCTCATTAATGCTAGACATGAAATTGAGAATGGAGGAAATGTGAATAGTTTTAGTTTTAGAATAGTGAAAGAAGATATTGTCTTTTTTTTTTTTTTTTTCTGTACTGGGGATCAAACTCATGACCTCATGTTTGCCAGGCAGGCTCTTGTGCCACTGAACTAAATCCTGGTGATACTGTCTTTTCTAGAGATCATTTATTCATAAAGCCATTTATTCATAACTGCATACTTTGTATACCCACTGTTATGGTTTGTGTGTAAATATCCCCCTAAAGCCTCATGCAGTCAGTCATAGGTACAGGTTTTTCAGAGGTGACAGGATCTAGACTATGTGATGCTGGGATTAAGAGTGTGTGATTATTAAATCAGTCCACTGATTTGTTTGACACTGCCCTAATTCCAGTAACCTAGATACAATATAAAAGCGGCATAAAGATATTAAGGGGTCCCTTGATTGTTTTGCTACCTGCTGCCCACTTTGAACTGTTTGTCCTCTGTGATGCCTGACTGCCACTCCTCCCTGCCTTGAAGCCAGCAGATAATGGACTGAAACAGTGTGTGAGCTAAATAACTTTTGGGTTTTGGGTATTTTGTCTCAGCAACAACAAAACTAAGACACCCATATAATAAAAAATTGTTCACAACTTACACTTATTTATTTATTTATTTATTTGGTATCAGGAATCAAACTAAGGACCTTGCATTTGCCAGGCAAGGGCTTGTGCTGCTGAGCTATATCCCCGGACCACAACTTACATTTAAATGATATTATTTTCTCCTAAACAATTATAAATGCATACATTTTGATAAACAGGCAAAGTTAGATAAAGGGACAAGAGAGATCTCCAGTAAATTTTAGGTCTTTCTCAAACATATCTGTAGTCAGTTATAGTATTTGTTATACAAGGATTCAAACTCGTTACTTTCTGAACAATCCGTGTATTAATTATCCATTGCTGTATAGCATTCCGCCCCCCCCAAAATTTAGCATTTTAAAAGGACACACATTTATTATCTTTTTTTTTTTTTTTTTTTGGAGACAGGGTCTCACTATGTAGTTCAGACTGTCCTTGAATTCGCTGTGTAGCTCAGCCTTAAGCTTGTGGCAATCATCCTGCATTAGCCTCCTGAGTGCTGGAATTACAGACATAAACCACCACATCTGGCTTATTATTTCTTTGAGTGGGGCACATTTCAATGCATAACAAGTCATACACTTGCTTTCATATGAAACACTGCCAAATTAATGAAAATGTGTAAGATTAGAAATAATAAAACAATACTATGATACATCATATAATGAACATGAAATCAGTTGAATATTTACAATACTTAAAACAAGCATCAGTTTATGCTTACAAAACATTAAATAATATAGGCATAAAATATAAAGTTAGGGCCATTTGCTGGGGAGAACCAGCAAGGAAGCTGCCTCTGCCTCTTCTCTCCCCAACCCTTAAGCAACAGAACACAACACAGGCTGAGATGACTGAGATGATAACAATTGAAGTAAGGAAGCAACATGACATCTGTGTTGAATGATTGATTTTGCAATCCTGGAGCCGGTAGTCTGAGCAACTATTTAGAAGATAACGATATGCAATATAGTAACGATTGTGAATTTCCTACTGTCCTATCATTGTTTCTTTTCTTTCCTACTGTCCTATCACTGTTTTCATTTTACTGTTCTGTTTTATTCCCTTAAAAAAAACCCTTAGGATTATTTGATAAGAATATCTGAACTAAATTATGAACTAACTACCAATTGGAAAAGATGAACAACTGTCTCACACCATGAACTGATCTCTGTATACCATAGCAAACATTTATTGCTGTACCTGACCAACCTCTTTTCTTCTTTGTTTTGGTAATGTGTTCTGATTTTCCTTTGTGAAATGAAATGTTGTTCATTTTCAGTTAGTGTGAGGTTGATTCCTCTACCTAGTACTACCTATAGTCCAAAACTTAAGCTGGACTAGTAATTGTACATTCTGCCATTACATCTGAAAGTTTATTGGGAAAGAAGCACAACCTCAGCCTGGGGTTGTTAAGCAGCTGTTGCCTGCTGGGAAGGAATTCAAGGCAGAGGAAAGCAGAAGGGAACAGAGGTTTCTTGATGCTATCTTCAGAGTACTTGAATCCACCTGCACATGGGGTACAGATCTGCAGTGCCTCTGGACTTTGTCATTGAATGAACAATAAAGAAATCCTTTTTGTAATCAAATCTCATTTGAGCTAGTGTCTTAATTCTTGCACTATGGAAAGAGTCCTGATTAATACATGAGAAGATATCATTAAAATACTGCAAAGACAAAAAGCAAGATGCAAGACACAAATGGGATTATTCCATACTTTGGTCAAGAAATAAAAATAAGAAACAATTTTGGAAGAATACAGTTGTCCCTTTATATTTGAAAGTTCCACATCTGTAGGTGGATTCAACCAACTGCAAATAGAAAATATTTTTTAAGAAACTGTGTCTGTACTGAACAACCGTAGGCTTTTTTGGTCATAAATTCCTTAAATAATATAAAATGACAATTATTTACATAGCATTTACATTTCATTAGGTATTGTAAGTTCTCATAATCTAGACATGATTTAAAGTGTTCAGGAGGATGTGCATTGGTTTTAAGACTATAACAAGCTATTTTATGTGAAAGACTTGAGCATCTATGGAGTTTATTTTATTTATTTATTTTGTCATTTTGAGACAGTGTTTCACTATGCAGTTCGGGCTGGCCTTGAACTCACTTTGTAATCCAGGCTGCCTTCAACTCACAGCGATTCTTCTGCCTCAGCCTTTCTAGTACTGGAATTATAGGTGTGCACCACCACGTCCAGCCTCATCCATGGATTTTAATATACATGAAGGGTCCTAGAATGAATTCCCTGGAGATGCCAAGGGATGACTATCACAATGGAAGAAATATCAGCCACAATATTCAGTATCTGACAGAATTAACAGTTTTCCATTTAGATGATAGGTCTATAGCTGTTCTACAAGATTTGCCTCCAGATAAAGCTGCGTGGGAAGGAAAATCTTAAGAAACATTTAAAGTTCTCAAGGGAAACACCTAAAGAAAGTAATAATAATATCTTGTATCAGTATAGCACTTCATACTTTGTAAATTATATTGAATTACTATACCTTATAGACAGTGTTATCTCCTCTTTATAAACAAGAAGATGATGTTCAAAGAATTTGCAAATAACCAGGCTGAGATTTGAATTCAGGTCTTCTAGGTCAAAAGGGAAAAAAGAATATAGCATCGCTGCTGTTTCAAAATCTGGAGCACCTTTTCCTAGAAGTTGCTCGTGACAATAATAGTAGATATTTTTTTCCTGTGACTCATTTTGAAAAGTCTTTTCACTCCTTAGGGAAATTCCACAGTATTATTTTTATCCTTTAGGATATTTTGTTTTTGATGTTGTCTAGTTTTTATTAGCTATCTTCAATATGATGATCATGTGCGTAGTTCTTCAAAGGTAATGAAATTTCAAGATAAATTTGAACAAGGCAAATAACTGCAGAGGTTTTTATTGCTTGTTTTTGGGTAAGGATGAGGAGAGGAAAATATAGATAAAATAAGGAAGCCATATTGACCAAAGCTGACAAAAAATGTTTACCACCTAAATATTAGTGAACATGAAGAAATCAAGATGCTAAAGGACAAAATCAGTTTACCCAGGGAAATAACATGTGGGTTTGCAAAAATAGGCAAAAGCCTTAAATAAATCTGGGTAGGAATGGCATGTGTGTCCTCAAGCAGGGCAAGAAGACTGTGTCTCGAATAAAGATCAGCAGTGACCATTAAAGGGAATGCTAGGAAGGGAGTGACATTGTTAGAATGGCAACAGAGGAAGTTGATTTTGGCAGCAACTTTGGGAAAGGAGGAGAAAAAAATGTGGATAGGCAGCTTTTCTCTATATACACACATAGGTGGAGTTGCAAAAATCGAAAAGATCAAGACATGCAAGAAGAGTCATCTATTTTAAGCTTTATTGGAACTTTTCTAATTCAAGTCCTTTTAATGGAATCTTATTTTCAGCTGTCTTCCTATCGTACATTGAATTAAGCTTTCATTAAGACTTACTCAAAATCGTGATAAGAACAGTGTATTTTGAAATCAACTGACTGTTTTCACCACCTGTGTTAACCTGAATATTGTGTCTTGACAAGACTCGGGCATGTTTGATCAGCTTTCAAGCATAACCCCTGGGCATTCCAAACTCCAGTCATAAGCATCAACACCTTAGCCTTGAAATGTGAAAATAAAACAGCCCTTGTTCCAGACATCATTCTGTGTCATGAATTTATGTTAAGAGATTGAGGTAAGGGGTAAAGGCACTTACTCAGGTTCTTTTAATAGCTTTTAGCTTGTTAGGACCTGAGCTTCAATTATTTGAATTATAGTTCTCCTACTATTTATTTAGCACAGTTCATTGTTGGATAAACACTTAGCAGGCTGTGTTTTTTTTGTCTTTGTGTTTTATTTTTCAAAACTGTTGTTAATTTCATTTGCACTGAGCTGCTTTGTATTTTTAAACTATATCCAGACTAAACGTGATGTTAATATGTGTTTGACAACAATGCTGAAATTAAGTTTGCAACTGTCAAAAAGAAAATAAGGTACTACAAACAGTTATTATTTTCATATATGCTGTTTTTCAATCATAGAATCTAAGAAATTTAACAAACATCAGTTATGGGACTTTTAGTGACTCAGGTCCATAGGAACAAGAGCCACTGTATCACATTAATTTTCACTGCCATAATCTAGAAAAGACCAGTGCTGTCTCTAGGTTGATGCTTTTTCGTCTCAACTGGAGAACTCCTAGGGAAACAGCCTCCAGCACAAGCTATTAAGCCACTGGCCTGAAAGTCACAGCATATTTCTTTGGCCACTAAAGGAAGGAATTTTCCAAGGGAATGTGTTCTTGATGGCTGAATAGAATTATTTGTAGAAGACTGAAAAGGAGTTAAACAAAACCTTGAGAGCTTCATTGGTCTGGGTAAAATCAGCCATCTTTCTGCTGTCGGACTGCGTTCAGCAGGACTGAAGGGAGGAACATGCAGCTAGAAAGGCCGTCACTAACCACTGAGGATCCCTGTCCTACAAAGAGTTAGGTAGTTAGGTTATTACAGAGGCTGTTTCAGAGGCTGAGACTTATCTTCCTTTTAGTAATCTCTAGAATGAAGACCACTAGGCCAAATATACTTCAGAACAAACAAAAGCCCAAGCCACCTAAATCACTGTCATTCACAGAGTTTAGAATGTCCATTGGTTTGAATTATTTTCTGTTCTTTCCCATCCAAAGAAACTCCTCTACAGAGTGCTTTGCAATCTGTGGTTTCTCTTTCTCCTCAGCTCTCCCAAGCCATTGTCGTTTTCTTCCACATCTCATTCACACAAGCCTAGAGATGCTTCCTTGTTTCTCATTGCAGTTTTTAGAGCTTTTTAAAAATCATTCTTCCTTTCTAAATATAAAAGAAAATGAAGACACAAATAAGAAAAACTCGTGCTGTTATTAGACTACTACTCCCCCGCCTTGACTCATAGCCTCTTGCTAATGCTTCCTATTCAACAAAGATTCTAGCATCCAGTCTTCTCTCTCCCTACCACTACCCCATATTATTATACTTGGGAACCCCAGCAGTCATAAAAATTATCATTGTAAACATCCTTACCTCTCAGTCACTTAATCTCAATTCCAATATTATTTTCTTTCACTCTATTTAAGTACAACACTGTCAGGATTTATAATGTTTTTTGTGTGTGTGGTTTTTTTTGGTTTTTTGGGGGGAGGTACCGGGGATCAAACTCATGACCTCATGCTTGCCAGGCAGGCAATTACACCATTGAGCTAAATCCCGGCCCCCATGATTTATAATCTTAAAGAACCCACTATTACCCTATAACTATATCTTGGTTTCCAGAATTGCATACTTTGCTCATCAATTATCCCTTTATAGCTCTTCACCACCCCCTACCAAGCCCTTCCAAGTAGCCAATCTAGTGACAATGCTTCTATCCTGTCCACTTTGCCATTCATGTTAGTCTTTTCTTGTTGTGTGGCCTATGTGATCAGTCACTTCTTTGCATACGCCCTTATCTGCCTTACTCCTCTCACTTTCCATCTTACTCACAGGAGAAACACAACCCTGGGTTGAATATCGTTCTATCTTTTTCACATCAGCACTGAGCAGTTGGACATTGCTAGAGAACAAAATGCAACCATATTGACTGGTCTTACTTCAAAAACTTACCCCTTTTTAACCATCTTGCAACATTCCCTGTTCTTTCCCATTCTCTTAAAAAATAAGTTCACAACTTCTCACTGTTCTTCAGACCTTAAACATCCCTATCCCACTTCTCATTTTTAGATAATGACCCGTCTCCTTACTTGAGAAAACAGAAGCAACTGGAAGAAAACCACTTCTTATTTCCTTCATTAAACCATCAGTTTGCTAACACTTGCAGCTATGTACATTTTTTTTCCTTAGTACAGGGGACACAACACAGTAGCCACTCTACCACTGAGCTATAACCCCAGCCCCATACTTTGCTTTTTTACCCCATTACCTGCATACCCACTAGGGTTCCCCTCTAAAGCCAACATTTCTATGTGTGTATTAATTAGGTCCTATCCTTTTGGTCTGTCAGCTATTTCAACTCAGCATATTCCCCGTAGCCACAATTTTCCTTCTTTTCTTGGTTATCCTTGTCAGCATATAGCAGTATATAAATTCTCTCTGGTGTCTTAATCCCTGTTCAGCTATTGCCACATTTTCCTACTTCCTTTTATTGAAGTAACCCATTAAAAAATCTAGTACTACTGTCGTCTCACCTTTTCAACTCAACTCCCTCCATTTCCTAAATTCTGGTATTTCATCCACTCTATTGCATTATCACAGCAACTGGAATACAGGAATGGACTCTTTTCCAAGACAGCTCTTGTCAAGGCCCAATAGTAACTGCTGCCTTAGCAAACCAAAACTGGTCCCATCTCAATGCTTATCTTGCTTCACCTTTTAGTAGCATTTCACGTGACAATCATTCTCTCTTTAAGCCTTTCTTCTCTTGATGTTGTGGTTTCGATCATGAAAGTTCCCCAAAGGCCTCATGCACTCACAGGAGAAGCTTGTGGGTAGTGACTTGACGGTGGGTGCATTGTGTCATCAGTGGAGTTCTGTTTTTGGTGAGTTAAGCAGCTAAGCATGTTGTTGGGGGGTGGGGCCTGGTAGGAATTGATGGTCACTGGTGGAGGGTATATCTGCCTTTCTGGCTCCTTCCTTCACCATCTCTGCTTCCTGATTCCCATCATGAGAGCAACTTTCCTCCATCCAAGTCCTTCCACAATGCGACTTCAGTATTTAAGTCTGCTGAATGT
Source organism: Dasyprocta punctata (assembly GCA_004363535.1). Classification (NCBI taxonomy): domain Eukaryota; kingdom Metazoa; phylum Chordata; class Mammalia; order Rodentia; family Dasyproctidae; genus Dasyprocta; species Dasyprocta punctata. The sequence goes on along the minus strand of RJWM01000138.1, from coordinate 197,972 downwards.
GGACTGAAACTTCTGAAACCGTGAGCCAAAATAAGCCTCTCCTCCCTTAAATTGTGGGTATGGGATATTTTATATGCTATTGACAAGGACAATGACCAAGACATGTGGATTCCAGATCACTGCTTCTTCCTGCCTCTTCTACAGCACTGCTCATCCTTCCCAATGCTGTTGAATTCTGGGGCACTTTAGGGATTGGTCCTTGGCCTTTTCTTTATTTTATGCTCATTTCCTTGCTGCTTTCACCTATTCCCAGAACTTAAAATACCATCCATATACTGAAGCCTCCCTAACATACCTTCTTGGCCTTGACCACTCCTCTGAGCTTCAGATTCACAGGCCAGCTGCTACTTGATAAGTCCTGTATACATTTATTTGGCCATTTCTGCCTTTGTCTCTTGATTTTCTTCCCCTAAATGTCTCCTTTTTCAAGTGTTCCTCTTCTGAGTGATCGGAGCTAACGTTCTATTTCATTGACCTGGGCGTCACTCAGCTCTTCCTTCTTCCCCTCACACATTTCCATCAGCAAATTCTGTTAGATCAGCATAATAAATCTGGAGTCCAATGAAATCTCACCACCTCCACTGTTACCCTTCAAGTCCAGACTAACAAAATGTTTCCTCCAGCCTTTGGCAGTGTTGTTCTAACAGGTCTCTCTGATTTTATTCTTGCCCTCACATATTTCGTTCTTCTCTCTGAATCCAGAATGATTTCTTCCCATTGGTAAATCAGATCTTTGCATTCATCACAGCAAAGCCCTACAATGGTTTCCAACTGCATTTAGAATGCAAGCCTTGTTTACAAGGTCCAAAATGTCCTCGCTTACACCTCTGACCTCATCACTATACTGCTCCCTCTTCTTCACTCTGATTTGGCAATTTGGACTCTCTGCCCTTCTCTGTGCCAGACTCATTCCTGCCACTGGGGAAAAATAGTGCTTGTGAAGAATCTCAGTTTGCTTTTAAGATAGACAGAAACTTAGCAGTATTGTGATTAATTACACCTGCTGGGGTTCACATGTATTTATCAGTTGAATGGAGTAGCATTTGTAAATATATAAGTATATAATTATGGATTGATTAAGATGAAACAGTGAATTTCATAGACGTATCAGAAAACTCATAATCACGTAAGACTTTGAGTTTTGCTGACTGGTTATTCTTTAGCCAAATCTGCTTTGATTTAGGTTATTTGTGTCCCAGTATACTTTTTTCCAGGGGATGGGAGGGGAAGACATTGCTATTATGATTAATGTATTGACAAGCACTCATGAAATCCACCTCTGGGCTATTTTTTAATACTTCTCTATTCCCTTTCTTCACCTCTCCTGTGGTGGTGAGGGGACCCATGTATGTTTTTCACTTTCCTTTCCCTTCATTCTTCTTCTTCTCTCAAGATCTGCTCAGAGAATTCTATTTGCCTCACATTTTAAGATTTGGTAATTTAGATTAGGGGTAGAACAATGCCTATGTTGCTCACTGCATTTCCAGTGCTTAGCATATTGCTTGGCACACAATTGACACTAAAAATAAGTGTGGAATGTGTATGAATGGAAAGAGAAACCTAGTTTTCATCTTTCTTTCTTTTTCTTTCTTTTGTTGTTGTCATTGTTGTCTGTTTCTAAAAACAGGGTCTTGCTGGGAGTTCAGATTGGCCTGGAACTAATGGCAATCCTCCTGGCTCAGCCTCCTGAGTGCTAGAATTATAGGCCACAGATATGTGCAACCACACCCAGCCCTAGATTTTTTTTTAAAAAGACCTGTTACGATTTGTGTTTAAATATCCCCCAAAGCCTCATGCGGTCATGGCAGGTGGGCCTTTCAAAAGCATTTGTGATTGATTTGTTGTTTAGCACTGGGATTGATGATGTGAATTCTGTATCTGCCCAGGGGCAGGTGGCCAGCATACAATACAAGGGAGGAAAGGAGGTGTGTTTTTTCCTTTTTCCTTTTCCACTCTTGCCTCTTTTGGAATCTGCTGCAGCTACCATGAATGATTGCCCCTTAGCCACACCATCCTGCATTGGAAACAGCCGAGTATGGACTGAAACCTCCAAAAACTGTAAGCTAAATAAACCTTTCCTTCCTTAATTTTGGGTGTCAGGTATTTTGCCCCAGCAATGAGAGCAAAGTAACCAAGATAGAATTTTGGTACCAGGAGTGGGGTCATTGCTGTAACTGTACCTGACCATGTGGTTCAAGAGCCTTTGGAAATGGCTTGTGGGAAGAGTTTGGGAAGGTTAGGAGATGTCAGCTAAAGGAGTAGAGCTGGAATGGCTTAGGCTGTTCTGTATGGGAGATTATGGTCAGAGCTCAGAAGACCAGAAGCCTGATAGAAATCCTGCCAGTAAAGACCAGACTTGGGAGGTTTCTGCTGGGAAGGACTGCACTGGTTGTTGGACTGCAGATGATGTGTATTATGGCTTGACAGAAAGTTTGTCTGCATTTCGCTCATGTCCAGAGACTTTGCCTGAGACTAAGATTAAGGGTAGCAGACTAATTAATTTGACAGAAGAAATTTCAAGGCAGTTGAATGTTGAGGCAGTGACATGGCTATTGTTGGGGGATTTTAGCCAGATTTATGTTGTGAGTCTAGAGCAAAGAGCCCAGCAGGGTGATTGAAACATTTTGAGTTTGGCCAGGAAAAAAGCTCCAGTAAAGCTGTGGCCTGCAAATATAGAGCTGAGATCTCTATTATTGAGAAAGAAGAGGAGAATATAAAAGATGGCCTTAGGGAATCACAAGCAGCGGCAGGTCCTCATACTTTGCAGCCTCAAAACTACAAAACTGAAAGACTTTGCTTTGAGGAAAAAGCTGCAGAGTGCCATGTTCCAGAATGTTGGCAGCAGCAGCCACATGAGGTTCCAAAATGGTGGCAGCTGCACCAGGTTCCAGAGTGGTGGCAGCATAGAAAATTTTTTCCTCAGAATCAGGTTCAGAGTGCTCAGTAACCCAGGTACTTGACCCCTACAGCCAAGAGAAAAGAAAGCCTGGCAATGAGAGAAAAGTAACTAAGACAGGACCTAATAGGGATAGTCTTTGTAGAAATCAACATGTTTCATGCAGCGAGAAGAGGATTGTCATGTTAGAAATTCCAGAAACTATCCTTTAAGAAACTTCCTAGGAATGAGCATCACCTGAATGGTAGAATTTATAATCATTCTGACCTTCATTGCTAGTTTCAGCCTTAACATATGGCTTTGTCAAAACCTGATTTATCAGTATACTAACAACAGAGTCATTTCTTAGGATTGGACTGGTGTGACTGGAACCCATTATAGTGATGTATGAACAAAATTGCCAATTTATTAGTTTACCATGAGGACTAACTTCACCACAGGAATTGAAATATGTGAAGTCTGTATAGTCAGTGAATGCCTGTCAACAGACCTTATGAAAAGCCGTATTGAATAACAAAGGTATTTGATAAGCAGGGATTGGAGATTATGACACCAGACTTGACTTCATTCAGATCCTGAGTCTGCCATTAACTAGCTCTCAGACCTTGGGTGAGTTACTTAGGCTTTGAATGCCTTACTGTCTTCATCTGTAAAATGGGATTAATAATAGTCTTATGTGGCTGGGGATATAGCTCACCAGCACAAGTACCTGCCTGACAAGTATGAGGTCGTGAGTTCAATCCCCAGTACACCCCCAAAATAGTCCTATGTGTAGTAGATACATTTTGAGATGACTTCTAGGACACATAGATTTATGTCCTCTGAAATAGCAACCTTTCCTAACTCTGTCCTGCCTTCCTTCTATGAAAGCAGGTGTATAGTATTCCTATTTTTATATTGTGACCTTACACTACTGCCCACAGGGAAATGGATACATACTGGACTCCTTATTTAGGTGGGGACAGTCATCTTCTTTTAAAATAAATTTGCAAAAAAATAAATAAATTTGCAGTTTATTTTCTTATTGGTTTGATTTATTTATTGTTGCAGGGCTGGAGCTCAAACCCATGGCCTTGCATGGCCAAGTAAGCACTCTACTCCTGAGCTACACCTGCAGCCAGAAATTGTAATTTATTTTTTTTTAACTTTTAAAATTTTTGTTAGTACAGGTTTGCATTCCATTCATTGGAGAGAGTTGGCACATATACATAACACATCTTCATTCTTTTTCTACCTTTTCTTCCCCAGACTTCCTTCTCCCTTCCCCAGAAATTGCAGTGTAGACCCAAATGTTCTATCCAGTCTGTATTGTTGAATAAAGTGGTATGAACTTGGGACTGAAGATTCCCTCTGGGGAGGAGTGATGCCTGTCCCTGTGCTGCCAGAGTTATTTGCAGCTGGGTCTGCAGAGAAAGGGAGAGGTCAGGGAAATGGCTTTGTCTAGAGAAGCAGAGACTGAGACCAAGACTCTGGAGGGAGAGCCAGGGGCAGCACCTGGTACCCCCAATTCCAGATGCTTTGGAGTCTCAGCAAATTTTCCCTTTCCTGAGACATCTGTGTCTTCTTCCAAACCTCCTCTTTTTTCCTAACCAATAACCACTGACCAATACAGTACTACTTGGCGTTTTTGTTGTTTTTTATTATTTTGCGGCAGGGTTTTGCTATGTAGTTTAAGTTGACCTTTGTTATGGTTTGTGTCTGAATGTCCCCCCAAAGCCTCATACAGTCACAGAGGTGGGCTTCTAGAATTTGTGATTAATTCATGGTCCAATGCTGGGATTATGGGTGCGAGTGCTATACCCACCCTAAGGTGGTAGCCTACATACAATGTAAGGGACAGAAAGAGTCTTCTCTTTGTGTTCCTCCTCCCTTTTTGCTCTTGTTGCTTTTGCTGTCTTCTGCTTCCATGAACTGTTGCCCTCTACAATGAACCACCCTGTCTTGGACCCAGGAGATTATGGACTGAAACCTCCATGAACTGTGAGCTAAATAAACCTTTCCTCCCTTAATTTTGGGTGTCAGGTATTTTGTCCCAGCAATGAGAAAATAGAAACCAACACAGCCTTGAACTCACTACGTAGCCTGGATTGGCCTCAAACTCATGGTGATCCTTCCTGCCTCAGTCTTCAGAAGGCTAGGATTACAGGCATTTGCCACTATGGTTGGCCATGGTATTTTTAAAGTCAGTGAATCAGTACATGAAGAACACAGGTAGCAGTATTTTTTTTTTTTTTGGCACCAGGGATTGAATTCATGACCTCGTGCTTACCAAGCAAGTGCTTTGAACCACTGAGTTAGATACCCAACAATGTAGTAATATTTTTACTACTGGCATTGACACAGTGACATCTTCAATTAAGGCATCTTCTCTTCTAAGGGCTTGAATGAAGGCCAACAGCAGTATTCTGGGATTCTCTTGTTTGTCTGCCCAGGTTTGGTTTTGGCCTGCCCACCTCCATCCTAATGGACATTCTTATCTTTTTAGATACAATGGCACATTTTGTCTCCTCACACATGTCTTGTAGGGCTAGGAGCCAATCTATCTCTTTATGGTATTTCTGGATTTTTCCTTTCTCATTCATTACAAAATCAGAACTTTACAGTAAACTCCAAGATGATCTTAGACTCCTCTCATTTCCATATTCAATAAGGGCACTTCGGTCTAAACTGACAATAGTCTGTGTCCCACTTAATCTGTCTATTCATACCACTGAGTAAACCAAGAGGACTCTATCATATATGTTATTCTCATATATATATCCTCAGATTCATTTGTAGGCTTCTTAAGACCATTCATAGGGTGCTAAGAAGCATCTCTATTTCCCAGATGTTCTCAATGATGATTAAAGTGACACCCTTGCTCTGTTGAATTCTGTTAACCTTCTTGGACTTCACTTTCTGGGGCTATTCTCTGATGCACGTAAGGGCATTGCAAGAATCTGGGGACTATCATAGACTGGTGGTGTTGAACCTATGGCACATGTGCCACAGACAGCAGGTTATTTGTATCATTGAAAGAAAATGTTTGTCATCACTGGAATAGACCAATTTGATTAAAATGTCAGAAAACAGTGAGAGATGGTGCTATAAAAATAGATTAGAGTCTGTAACGTAACTGCAATTAAACAACAACAAATAATCACTACAACAACCAAGATTCTTGGAGCATGGCAGAATCTCCATGCCAGAAGAAAAAGATTAGCTTGAAGCCCAGATACCTTTTTTCTTCCAATTGTTCAGGAAAGACTTCTGCCTCCATTATGTTGGCCACAAATAGTTGCTGCTTTCCCAGTAACACTGCTACTCACTATCACCACCGTTCTCCCTGTTTTTTCTGGCAGTTCTTCAGTCACAAGTTCTCCAGTATTAAGGACACTTTTAATGCCAGTACCACTTTGAAGGCTGGAACAGATCGTGTTCTTACTTGCATGAAAATTACCAGGCTGACATTGTACAGGCTAAAAATGTTCACATAGCAGGACTTCTATAAATAGATCCCAAATACTAAATTGTGTTGAGTGGGATTTCACAACAGCCATCAGATATCTACATATGGTTTGTAAAACTTGTCTATGGAAAATGTGACCAGCTCAAGCACTGAGCAGGCAAAACTGAGGATTATTCAAAAGGAAAATAAACCCTGACTAATAAAGATTTACATCGCTTGCTTTACCATTTGACTGAAAGAGCTTATTTCCCTAAGGGCAAGGTATCTTCTGAAGGACAAGTTAGAAGATTTTTCTTTTGGTCTAGGTTAAGAGATAGTTTACTGAATAGAATTAATTTTTTCACTTACACAAAATATTTACTATGTTGGTTCTTTATTTCATGCAATAGATAAGTAGTTCCTGATGTGATAAATATCTGGAAAAATGATATACAATATTTTACTACTTGAACTTGAGCCTCTGCTTCTCTGTTATCATATTCCTAGTGTGGCTGCTGTAATACTAATACACTTATTTCCATAATTAATGTACAGAGCCAGGTGTAATGCCACATGCCCATAATCCCAGCTCAGGAGGCTGAGGCAGGAGGATTGTCAAGAGTTCGAGAACAATCTATCTTAAAAATATATATATATATACTCACACACACATATGTATACATATGTTGTCCCAATATCAATTATCAATACACTAAAATTCAAGACTTATTTGGCTAGTTCAAAGGAAAAACAAACACTACTCAAAAGATGAATCCATTACCAATAATTTTGAGAACATTACAAAAAAGCTAATTTTAGTAGGGCATGAATCAAAATTGTTGGCTAAATTATCTTTTTCACTTTGCTAAGATGACCTCTTGAACATCTATTTATAATTCTTCGTAGTATTATGATTATTCAGTTGGCCATCAGGATTACTGTATCTATGTATGGCTATGTGGCTTTTGCAGTATCAAAGAGCTACCTGGAAAGGTGAGTATAGCTATCTTTATATGGTAATCTTTGGAAATAATAAATGGACTAGGGTATCAGCCAAGGTCCACAAAACCTAATTTTTTCCTATTTTCTTGCTTTTCTCTTTTACCTAAGAAGTTTCATTCATTTTTTTAAAAGATCAGTTAATTCTTCTAGCTATAATGAATTATGGCATGTTTACCAAAACCTTTTTCCTTCATCTAGAAGAATAGTAATCAGCTTTAATTTTGAATTAGGTTTAGAGGTAGAAAAGTAAACAAGCAAATAAGCTTTTCTGGAATTTATAATGGAATCTAAAATGCTACCTGTTAAGGTTTTTCCTGAATTGTCGATATTCCTATTTTTAAGGACAAAAAGCAGTTGAACTTTCCCTAGGAGAATGATGATGTAACCAGTAAAAGTAAATGGGCAGAGTGGATACAACCAAAGGAGTTATTCTTTCTTGGTTGTCATGATATTATAGACAGCTAAGTTAGGTAGAAATATTATAGGCAGTCAGACAGTGCTAAGCCCTGTAGCAAGTCAGTACAGAGGATGAGAATGCATTGCTACAAGTGGTTGGAGGCACATCGATTAAAGGCCAGGCCTCAAGATAAAGATGGAATGACCAGCACGCCTTTAATCCCAGCACTCAGGAGGCTGAGGTAGGAAGAGCGTTGTGAGTTCGAGGCCTGCTTGGGCTACAATGTGAGTGCAAGGCCGGCCTGAGCTACATAGTGTGACCCTGCCTCAAAAAACTAGAGCCAGGAGTTTGGCTCAGTGGCTTAAGTGCCTGTCTGGCAGGCATGTGGTTGCAAATTCAATCCCCGGTGCCGCAAAAAAAAAAAAAAAAAAAAAAAAAAGAGATGGAATGACCAGGCCTACATGCCTCCCTGAGGGATAAGCAATATGCTATGCTTGATATCACCTAACCCATTAAAGTGTAGCTAGATATCAGTGAGTCACCCAGGTGGGTGACTATGACCTCCTGACACATCTCTTCCAAAAATGGTCCTGGTTCTTTCCGTATGCACTTGCGATGTGACTTGCTTCCTCATTGGATCAACATTACCTAAGGTGCTATACTTGTATATCTTATTGGTTGATCATAGCTTTGCCCCACCTTGGACCCACCTGTGATTTTGCACCCACGTTGTGATTTTGCACCCACATTGTGATTTTGCTCTATAAAATTTCCCCTGGAAAGTGGGATCCATGGCAACCCACTTACGTTCCCTCCTGTCTCTCAGTAGTTGTCTCTCAGGAGCTGTCTCTCAAAACCTCAATAAAATTTTCTACCCTAAACCTCTGTTGCTCCTTAGCATATAGAGGGAACACCACTTCGGCATATCAGACATCTAGCAGGATGGGAGTTGTAATAGTTCCCTTATATCATATGGAGTTCCTATATCAATGACTCCATTGCAACAAGTTAGTAAAAATATTTTTTTCTTGGCTGCTGGCATCAAAATTCTTCTGAGGGAGAGTTTCAAGTTGTTTTTGTTTGGAAGAATGCTGCAGTGATTGAAACCCTGAGGTCTTGATGTCATTTGGTGATAAAGCAGAGGGAGTCCAAACTGCTTAGTTTAGAAATTTTCTCTATAGGAGGAGAGAAATTCTTGACTATGGAGAGAATGTTGAGAAAACAGAGGAGGGAAAAGGGTGTGTCAACAGTGCACAGGACCCAGAGATCATGGCAGAGGGCCATGAGAAAACACTGGTAGTGGTGACTGTAGAGTCTAAAGAGAGTATATATAAAACACAGCTGTACTGGGTGTGGTAGAGCACACCTATAATCCCAGCAGTGGGAGGCTGAGGCAGAAGGACTGCCACAAGTCTGAGGCTACATAGTGAGTCCAAGGCAGACCTGAACTATATAGTGTGACCCTGTCTCAGAATATGAATGAATGAATGAATGAATGTGGGTATGTAGCTCAGTGGCACAGCACCCATACAGCTAATCCCCAATACGACACAAAGCTATGAGTGTAGCTAAGAGTACATTCTTAGTATACGACAGACCTGGGTTTGATTCTCAGCATCACAGTAAATAAGTAAAGTTAGCTAAATTTAAATAGTACAGTGTTTCCCATATAACATAATGTATACCCTCTTCTATACTTTAAGTCATCCTTAGATCATTGTATTACCTAAGCAGTGTAATTGCTATATAAATAGTTGTTACACTGTTTTGTTTAAAGAACAATAAGAAAAATTATACATCTTTGGCACAGGTGCAATTTCTTTTCAAAAATTTTAGATCCCCGTTGCTTGAATCCATGGAAGACAAACTGGTAAAAGCAGAGGGCTGTTTATCAAATGTGCAGTACTTCGCGCTGTTTGCGAGGCTGTGCCTGATGGGACAGCTGCCTTTGATGCCTAGATTTTCCGTGGTGAAGTCTATTATACTTGCAGTGTTCTGCACGTTGTTGTTGTTGTTTGTGGTTGGAAGTGTCTCAGAAATGAGTCTTGAGGGAGAGATCCACTTGGAGGCAAAGATGAAAACCTAATCCTCTATCTCATATTCCTTCCCTGGTGGTTCACAGAGATACTCGGGAGCTCTTGTAGACTTGTGTAAGCTGCTTGCGCTGATTTTCTAAATCTTAAAGGACCAGGTGTCTCCAGCTGCCACCTTGGGATTTATGGGAGGGAATGTGCTTGTTTTCATAGAGTTGCCAGATATAATACAGAATGCTCAATTAAGTTTGAATTTTTGATAAACTGGGGGTACTTTTTAGTGTAAATATGTCCCAAATATTACACTGGGTCTGTTTTTGTAGCAGTGAATATTCTCACAAGGGCTTCTGCAGATACTCAAGGCAGCGACCTTGTTGAATTTGGGACTTCTCCCAGCAACAACATAATTTCTTACCAAGATCTGAGCAGGGCGATGGAGCCTCATAACCTTCCTTCTTCAATCCTTTGTGCATCTCCCACCCGCTTCTACCTAACCCTTTCTCTGGCAATTATTTCTCTAATTCTGTAAACTGGAGGCAACTGACCCTGTGGTGAGGGAAGAAGTTAAGAGGCCAAGTGTAGCTTAGTGTCTGTCCTCTTCCGTAATGGGTGGATCACAGTGCCAACCTATGGGGTTGTTGTGAAATTTCAGTGGGTTGGTACCTGTAAGGCATTAAGAACAGTCCCTGGCATGGGTAAAATAGTGATACTGGGCTGTAGGACTTAAGAGTTCAGGATCTAGAGGGTAGAAGCCTTTGACCATTATGGTCAACACTCTTGTCTCTCACTGATTCATTCTCTATACTTCAGCAAGTGATCATTTAACAATGCAAGTTGACTGTGTCATGCCCTTGATTTAAAGCATTCAATGGCTTTCTACTGCTTTGAATAGGACGTATTCAAATGCTTTTGCCTCTTCCTCCAACTCTTCTACTTGCCCTTTTCCCTTTTACTTCATTTATTCCAGGCACAAAGGCTTTTTCATGCCATTAAGGTGTCACACACGCCATACCTCCTGCCTGGAGGTACCCATGCCCTCCCCCCACTATACCATATCGAGCCATACTCATTTTTCAGTACTTGTCAGAGAATGCTTCCTCAGGGAAGCCTTACCAGGCCTCCTGGTTTTGATTACTATTCATAATTTAGATGATCTGTTTTCCTCCTTCATAAACATTTACAGTATTATGATTTCTAATTAGATCTCTGTAATCATTCTACCAGAAGCTCTATGAGGATCGGGATGATGTTTAACTTGTTACCAGTCATATAGTTCCAGGCCTAGCATAGTTTCTATGCAACACACGGTAAGTTCTATTTTTTTTTTTTTTTTGGTACCAGGGATCGAACTCACGACCTTGTGTTTACTAAGCAAGTGCTTGAACCACTGAGCTAAATCCCCTGCCTTTTTTTTTTTTTTTTTTTTGAAACAAGGTCTTGCTATGTAGTTCAAACTGCCTTGAATTTCTACGTGCTAGGCTGGTCTTGAACTCACAGTAATCCTTCTTCCTCAGCCTCCTGTGCGCTGGGATTAGAGGAATGTGCCACCGCTCTTGACCATAGCAAATTCTTTTTTTTTTTTTTTGAAGTAAAGTTTATTGGTATATTTTCAGTATACATAGTGATCACATTTATTATAGGGAATTTGTTCCTGTATATGGTATGACTTGATTCTCCTCCATAGTAGATTCTTAACAAAATTTCTTTTTCAGTACTGGGGATGGAACCCAGGACTTTCACACTGAGTTTTGTTTTGTTTTGTATTTGCGACAAGATCTCATTAAGTTGATCTCTTGGACTGGAGATATGTACCACCATGCATGGCTTTTTTTCTTTTTTTAATGAATTAGATTTATATTCAACTAAGGGCAGCACATTATGACTTCTGGGCTAAATTCAGCCCATCACCTGTTTTTATAGGACTAACAAGCCTTGAATGGTTTTTACATTTTTAAGTGGTTTGCAAAAAGCCAAAATAATAATATTCTTTGACATATGAGAATGAAATTCAAGTTCAGTATCTGTAAGTAAGGTCTCACATGCTGATTTAAGTCTTGTCCTTGTCCCCTTCTGTACTGCAGCAGTAGCAGAGCTGGGCAGTTATGACAGGGGTTGTAGGGCCTGCACATCCAAAAACATTTATTCTCTGGCCTTGTGCACAAAGTTTCCTAACTGTGTCCCCGGCCCTGCCGTTAGACAATAGTATTTCTGAGCTCCAGGGTTGTTTAGGTTCAAAGCATCTGCAGGTGGCTCTTCTCAATTGGCAACTGTTTGCTTCTGTTGGTGAAACAAGTAGTCTATTTATTTTGCTGAGTTGGTGGGATTAATTAAAGAGAATTTCTTTGTCCTGTGTTTTTCTGCTTCTCTGTATCAACAGACAGAAGCCCCCCAAACAGGATCAGTCAGTGTTATGGTCGTGTAAGTGTTCCCCCAATCAGATTTGAATAAATTCATAAATTCTTTCCAAAATGAGGTAATGATAGGTGGTAGCAATAGATTTAAATGGAGGGCCTATATTTTTTCATCTGTTTCCCTTCAAATCACCAACTGGGAGTTGCTTTCTGTCTTCATCAAAAGACAGTTACAAATTTCTTTCCAGTTACAAATTTATATTTAGTGGAATAACACTTTAAAACATACATTATAACTGAGCAGGTGGTGTGCACCTGTAATCCCAGTACTTTGGGAGGCTGAGGCAGGAAGACTGAAAGTTCAAGACCTAAGTGGGCAATTTTGTGAAACTCTGTCTCAAAATAGCAAATAAAATGGACTGGGGATGTAGTTCAGTGGTACAGCACCCCTGAATTTGCTCTCTAGTACTGATTCAAACCATAAACAAAACCTAGCAAGATTTTAAGATAGTTTCAAAATGATTTCATGATAGTACTAATAACCATTTAAACAGTGACAAAATATTCATACCTTTAAATATTCTAATTTAAAATCAAATCTGAAAGGTAGCAATTGTATGCCTCTGGGTACTGTATTAAAAGATTTTTAAAAATTTATTAGTACATGTTTGCAATACATAATGATTACATTCATTGTGGGGGGTTGGAACATGTAGATAGCACATCTTTTTTTTAAAGATATTTTCAAGGATAGCATAGAAAAAGGGTACTAAACTGAATATAGGTGTTTTCATTTTTCTTTAATGCCTTTCACATCTGAAAATATTTTAATGTGATAATATCTAAGTTAAATAATATTTTAAAATTTCTCAGGACCATTTAGTTATAAATAGCCTTTGCTTCTTTAAATTAACATTTTCACCCAGTGAGTGTGTTTACAATGGGAGTCCTCTTCTAATGGTAAAAGGAAAGAAAAATGACAAGATACTAACATATCATCTATAACATACTTTGGAAAAAGTTATGTTAAAGTATCTCAACCAATAGAAAGTATTGTTAAAGTATCTCAATTAATAGAAATGATGTTGAAATGTATAGCTTCTGAATGTCTAGAATAGGTGCAGGAATTTAAGCAGGACAAATTAATGTAATATTTTATTAATGAAGGGTGAGCTCATATACATTAATCATGTATCTCATGGAATTAAAAAAAAACAGTCAAGAAGGTGACACAGTGTACCTAGATCTTTACTTGGCATCGTAAGTTTTCTTCTATGGGGCACAGAGCCATTATGAATGATCCTATCATAAGGAATTTGTATATGATTGGTATGCATCCTTACAAAATATATTTTGCAAGCCGGGCATGGTGGCGCACGCCTTTAATCCCAGCACTCGGGAGGCTGAGGTAGGAGGAGCGTTGTGAGTTCGAGGCCAGCTTGGGCTACAATGCAAGTGCAAGGCCGGCCTGAGGTACACAGTGCGACCCTGCCTCAAAAAAAAAAAAAAAAAAAAAAACTAGGGCTGGGAGTTTGGCTCAGTGGCTTAAGCGCCTGTCTGGCAGGTGTGAGGTTGTGAGTTCGATCCCCAGTGCTGAAAAAAAAAAATATATATATATATATATAGCATTTATACAACACAAACATTCCTCCACGAGCTTTAACATGGCTCATATTACCATTATTATATTTCTGTAACATAGGATAGACAAAATGATTTTTTTTTTTGGTACCAGGGATCAAACTCACAACCTCGCGCTTACCAGGCAGACACTTATGCCACTGAGTTAAATGCCCGGCCCAGACACTATGATGTTTATTGTCAGTCGCTTAACTTAAGTTACAGAAACTCAGAAAATGTACTGGCTATATAGGTAAAAAAAATTAGAGAATTGAAATGTTTATTATTTGCTACACGAGCAGACAATGAGGGAAACTTCTCAGGAGGACTTAAAAATTAAAAGAGTGGTAAGCTTCCCAAAAGGAAAGGAAAGAGTTCTATAAAACATGGTAGATGCAAAAAGAAATTCAACAAACATTTTCAAGAGGCTCCAGAAGCAATATGAGTTTCTCTACATGTATTATGGCAGGAAAGTGGTAAGATAATTAGTGATGACACTCTTAATATTTGCTCATGGGGTGAAAATTAACAAAAAGTCAAATAGCTTTTTTCTTTCCAAGGATTTTATGAGCAAAGAAATGCTAAGAATATTTTAATTTCTGAATCATCCTTCAAAATTGGTACAAAAAAAGCATTGAATTAAGTACTACGAAGTGCCAAGAGTATTCTAGATTCAACTGGAGATCTGTGAAAATTATTCATAAGGTTAAGCTTATTCAATTAAAAAAACTTTCATTCTGAAGTTGTAGCCTTTTGAATTTTTGGTTTTAGAAGATTTTTATTTTGTGAAATAACAGAATAATAATAACAGATTGGCCAGGCATGGTGGTGCATGCCTGTAACCCCAACACTTTGGAGGCTAAGGCAAGAGGATCTTGATAAGTTTGAGGTCAGCTTGGGCTACATGGTGAGACCCTGTCTCAAAAAATATTCATATATTTATATTTTCTTATTTATATTTCACTTTGCAAAATAAATTGATAAACTTATGTCATTTCCCCAAAATTCCTTGGAAATTTTACCAATGCATGAAATAAAAAAGTCTGGGAACCAGTGATCTAGACTAATTAATAAGACAGACTTATAAACTGCTGTGGTGCTGTGTACCTATAGTCTCGGCAACTTGGGAGGCTAAGGCAGGCAGTTCTGTTGTGCCCAGGAGTTCATTCAGGGCCAGACTGGGCAACATAGTGAGACCCCTATCTCTTTAAAAAACATTTACAATAAAATGTCAAGCAACTAGAATATTATTATATCTTTAGATTAGATTTTCACATTGTAGGTTAACTTTTTTGTTTCATTGTAATGCATCATCTCAATTTGAAATAGGTTCATTGAAAGTCTTCAGTATGCCAGCTGTTACACTAAGTGATGCAGAAGGCAGGATGCATAAGCATGGCCTGTGCTTTTCTAGAACAAACCAGGATAATGCAAGAGACAAAAAGAAACATTGAAGTTCAGTCTTTAGTGTGCCACCTGTAATCAGAGTTTATGTAGTAGAGGAGCAGCATGAAGCATAACCAGGTCATGGAAGGTAGTGCCATCAGCCAAGATCTTATAAAGAAGATGACAGTTCTATTGGTTTATCTCTTTGACTGAAGGATGGGGGAGTCCTTCAGGTTAACAGTGAGGGCAACGCTCTACACAAAGTGAACCACACATATTGTGCCTCAAGGCTTGGGAGGACATGCAGCTGATACTGACAGAGCACACATTTCAGTGCGAATGAGAGTGGTCAGAGAAGTTTGAGGGGTAGACTAGAGTCAGTCTACATTTAGTCATGGAGTTTGGACTATATTCAGTATGTGCCTAGAAAACCCCCTAGAGTTGCTTAGGTAGGAGAGAATTGGAAATTTCCCTAAAAATATACTAGTATCTCCTTTTTGACTCAGTAAATAAAATACACTGAACACTTCTAAAAAACTGGTGACTGGAGATCTGGTCACTGCTGATATTCTCAATGAGTATCAATTGTTACTTTACTGATGGAGGCCCCGCATCAGTGAACCTCTACCCCAGGCCTCTCCACCACTCCAGGAACCCCAGGTCAGAGGAACCCAGGTGCCTAGTCCAATTCACTACACTGAGAGACTGGCAACAAATGCAGGAAGCATCCAGGATGCAGTAATGGCCTGATTTGGAGGAACACTAGAAAATGTCAAGATGAAGGAGCAAAATACAATCTCAGACCTCCAGCTCACACAGAACAAGTTCAGGAGACACAGACATAGAAATTAGAAGTCACACAGCTGAAATTTCTGAAAAGATAACAACTGAAGTAAAGAAGCAAATCTGTTCTTGTATCGTTTGGTTAATTTTATGTGCCTATGTCTGATGGTCTGGATAGCTATTTTGAAGATAACAAGAGGCGTTATGGTAGCCATTGTTAGTTTCCTATTATCTTGTTTTGAAGTCCTGTATTGTTTTCATTGTTTTGTTCAGTTTTATTCTGTTTTGTTTTCTTTGATTTTATTATGTCTGATTACAGTATGGGCAGCTATTTTGAAGATAACAGGATATATTATGGTAGCCATTGTTGATTTCCTATTATCTCATTTTTAAATCCTGTATCACTTTCATTGTTTTGTTTTAATTGGCTTTATTCTGTTCATTTTGTTTGGTTTTATTCTCTTAAAATAAAATTAAAGCCGGGTGTGGTGGCACATGCCTTTAATCCCAGCACTTGGGAGGCTGAGGTAGGAGGAGCGTTGTGAGTTCGAGACTGGCTTGGGCTACAAC
Source organism: Dasyprocta punctata (assembly GCA_004363535.1). NCBI lineage: Eukaryota > Metazoa > Chordata > Mammalia > Rodentia > Dasyproctidae > Dasyprocta > Dasyprocta punctata. The sequence goes on along the minus strand of RJWM01000138.1, from coordinate 181,507 downwards.
GTGAGCGCAAGGCCTGCCTCAGCTACACAGTGTGACCCTGCCTCAAAACACCAGAGCTGGGAGTTTGGCTCAGTGACTTAAGCACCTGTCTGACAGGCGTGAGGTTGTGACTTCAATCCCCGGTGCCCCCCCCAAAATTAAATTAAATTAAAAATTTAAATATGGGAAGTGGAAGATTGGAGGCTCCTGTAGGAAACCAAGGAAATATTTACTGAAGTTACTTTTTTATAAAATATATTTTATTTTTAATTTATAAATGGTGCTTATTCAGATTTATGCAGTACAGTGTGATATTTCTTTTTTTTTTTAATTTAAGAGAAAAAAGACATAGAAAAGAAAGACCAAAAACAAAAGAGACAAACAAATGACAGCAGCAAATCCAAAACAGTAACATTATAGGTTTACAAAACAAGATTATAGGAATTTGACAATGGTTGTAATATTGCATATCATTACCTTCAACACGGTCATTTACATCAACAGTTATAGACATGTAATATTGATCTAATCATATGAGTATTAACTGTTCTTTTTCAATAACTAATACATTTAGTAGTATAGTCATTTTAGCTATCTTATATATAATATATACAGATTTATGTCTTTTTCCTTTTCTCTCTTCTTTCCTCCTTTTCCCTTTCCCAATTACTTTTGCTCTTTGAGCAGTTTCTTACCCTTACACAGTGTTGTAGATTTTGGATCATACATACTGTTTCAGTTTCTTATACTAGGGAGACAATATGGTATTTACACATGTGGGTTTGATGTTATCTCACTTATGAATATGGTCTCAAGTCATGTCCATTTACTTATAAAAGTCTTGATGCAATCTTTCTTGATAGCTGAGTAGTACTCCATTGTATAAAAATGCCACATCTTTTTTATCCATTCCTTGATTGATGGGTACTTGGGTTTTTTCCAAGATTTGGCTATTACAAATTGGGTTGCTATAAACATGGGTGCACATATATTACTGTGGTATGATGTTTTCAATTCTTCTGGGAAAATGCCCAGAAGCGGGATAGTTGGGTCAAATGGGATCTCTAATTCTAGCTTCTTGAGAAATCTGCACACTGATTTCCACAGTGGTTGCACCAGTCTATACTCCCACCAAGAGTGGAGAAGAGTGCCTTTTTCCCCACAGCCCCTCCAGCATTTTTTATTGGTTGATTTTTTTTATCTTGATCATTCTTTCTGGAGTGAGATGGAATCTCAGTGTTTTAATTTGCATTCCCCGAATGATGATTGATGTTGAACATTTTTTCATATATTTATTTGCCATTTGTATTTCTTCCTCTGAGAAGTGTGTATTCATCTCAGATGCCCATTTTTAGGTCCTTGAATTTTAGGGGCCTGTTTTTTTTTTTTTTAATTCTTTGTATGTTTTAGATAGAGGTCCTTTGTCTGAGGGACAATTGGCCAAGATATTTTCCCAATTCATGGGTTTTCTTTTCACTCTGTTGGAGATTTCTTTTGACATGCAAAAAATTTTTAATAAGTTGAGATCCCAGTTGTTGATTCTGGAAAGTATTTCCTGTGCACTTTGATTTTTGTTCATAAATTCTCTGCCTACTCCTATGTCATCAAGATTTGCACCTACTTTGTCTTCTAGCACGTTTAGTGTCTCTGTTTTTTTTTTTTTTTTTTTTTTTTGGCACCAGGAATTGAACTCACAACCTCGCGCCTATCAGACAGGTACTTAAGTCACTGAGCCAAACTCCCAGCCCTGCTTTTTTTGAGGCAGGGTTGCACTGTGTAACTCAGGCTGGCCTTGCGCTCCCGTTGTAGCCCAAGCCGGCCTTGAACTCACAACACTCCTCCTACCTCAGCCTCCCGAGTGCTGGGATTAAAGGTGTGCGTCACCACGCCTGGCTAGTGTCTCTGTTTTAATATTCAGATTTTTGATCCATTTTGACTTTAGTTTAGTGCATGGTGATAGACATGGATCTAGTTTTAGTTTACGGCATATGGAAAGCCAGTTTTTCCAGCATCATTTGTTACAGTGTGATATTTCCATACAGGTATAGAATGTATGTACGTTGATCATTTCAGGGCAATTCGCATAGCTGTCACCTCAGGCACATTTTTTTGTGTGTGTGTGTTTGGAACATTCAAAAGTTTCTGTAATGCTATTTTGAAATATGCATTTAATTGTTGTTAGGCATAACTGTCCTACAGCTCTATGGGCCATCAGAAGTTATATCTCCTGTCCACTGTACCCCTAATGCATTAACCATCCTCTACTCATCACTCTCTCTCTCTTATTTCTTCCTCCCTCTCTCACACTTTTCTGAATTTTCTTTATACAATCAAGTTACTGTGAACTTATTTTCTTTTATTTTGATTCATTCTTGTTAATAAGAGGTCAGGGCAAGTGATTTTGATTCACAGTATATAGTAAATGAATTTTTCTTAATTTTCATTAAAAATCACTAGTTAATAGATGATATCCACCTATGAACTTTGAAGAAAAAAATAATAAAAATGTGCTATTTATTGGTGGAGACTGATTATAGTCTCTAGAGAATGGAGACACATTCATCATTTTCTCCCTATTCTTAACTTGGCACATAATAGTTACTATATAAATGTATGATAAACTGAAAAGAATTTGCAATAGAAAAGGTAACAAAAAAGTAATTGTTCAGAGTAAAATAAATTGTTGGCTAACCTATGGTAGTTCTTTGAGGGGGTAAATTTGTATAGAAACAGAAAATAGTGCTTGTAATGTATTTTGCCCTTTAAGAGACTTCAGCAGAGATTTATACACAAGAATTTAGTCACATTGGCACAATGGAGGAATATTTCCTTCAGAAGAATGGGAATCTGGCTTAGAAATGAGAAACTAAAGTAGGGAGATAAAATCTCTCTGAATGCAAAAACACGAACTGTAAGGATATCCGGGGTTGGAATTGGGGTTGTATTCAGTAAGACTAAACTGTCTTAACAATGACCCGCATATTGTAAGCTCTAGGTTTGTAAATTTTCTAAATTCCTCTCCACCACAAAATACCAAGAGTATTAGTACCAGGAATCTGGGTGTGTGGGCTAAGTTGTGATAAATGAGCCTATTATAGGCAACTTGCAAGACACTTAAAGAGAAAATAACATAAATTATAATTGAAAGGTAATGATCTCAGCATAGTTGGCTAAGTACAGTATAAAGAGAGTATACAGGTCACTGCACTGCCTTCTGGCAGTTATAAGCCAATTATAAACTAGTACAAAACAGGGCATTAACAAGCTGGTCATCACAAAGCAGGTATTTTAGAAACAAACTGAAAAACGTCACCTAGACCTTGAACAAAGCCTGCAGGTGTGTATACACCTGAAATATTGGCTATCTTTATCAACAGAGGATTACACTAGCTATTAGAATATTCTCATTGTATTCTAAAGTAAAATGTTAGAACCTGGAAACAGTCTCAGAGAGATTCAGAGTCTTGGAAACTAAAGGCTGAGACTGTTACTCAGTGGTAGAGTGCGTGCATAATTTGCACAAAGTCCCGGGTTGCACTGTTAGCACAGGGTTTTGGGGGAGGCTTGAGAGAAGCATAGGAGAAGGCTGTAATTTTAAACGTACACACACAAGTTTGGTGTGATTTTTCATGCCTGTAACCCCAGCGTTCTGGAGGCTGGGGAAGGCAAATGGCAAGTTGGAATCAAGCCTAGGCAACTTAGTAAGAACATGTCTAAAAAAAAGAAAAGAAAAAAGAAAAGCCTGGGGATATAACTCAATGAAAATGTACTGGGTTTAATTCCCAGTACAAAATAAAAGCAAAAACCCACCACAAGTTAGTCCTGTGTATTTGTAGTTTCCATGGCCTCAGATTTAACTATACTTGGATAGAAAATATGAGTGTGGGGGAATATTGTTGCTGACCTGTATGGCATAGTTAGTCCTACCATGGTTGTGTCTGTACTCAACATTTGAAGAATTTTTTTCTCGTTATTATCACTAAAACAATACAGTTTAACAATCATTTGCATAGCACTTCCATTGTATTGTGTATTATAAGTAATCTAAAGATTGTATGTGAGAAGTATGTGAGAGAATGTGTGTTGGTCATATGCCAGTGCAGTGACATTTTGTATAAGGGACTTGAGCATTTGAGGATTTGGGTACCCTGGGGGTGGAGTCCTGGAGCTAATTCCCTTGTAGATATGGAGGGGAGGGATGACTATATAAAAAGGAATAGGCTGAAAACTGTTAAAGGTATGTGTATTAGTCACCTTTCCTGTTTTTGGACAAAATATATGATGCCACCTACAATTTAAAGGAGGAAAGATTTAACTTGACTCAGTCTCGGAGGATTCAGTCCATGGTCCACAGGCTCCAATGGAGAAATATTACGGAGGAATGGCGAGATAGAGCAAAGATGTTCAGGTCTCAGGGCTTGGGAAGCAGAGCAGGGGAACAGTACCAGAGAACAAGTGGTGGGAGGCAGATGTGTACCCAAGGGCATGTCTCTGTGACCTACCTGGATACACCCCGAAGTGTGGTTTACCTGTCCCTTCAATGGGTTTCAAGCCAATCAAATTGACTCAATTAAGTTTAACGCAGTATATAATAAGGCATTTGTATGTTTCTGTGAAGGCCATAAAAAATGTAAGCCACTTAGTTTGTTGTTTCTTTGTCCCATAAAATGACATCTAAGCTACTGACACATTCCCTTTTTCTCTGCTGCTGTTCAATATTTATGGGTATCTCCACAAAATTTTTCACCTGGGCTCAGGGAGAAGTTCTGTCTATCCCCCATATTTATGCCCTCTTCTCTGGTACAAAACTTGCTTCTGGGGTATTGCTGAACACTTTAATACCATTGGATACTATTGGGTTCCACTACAAATGAACCTGTCACTCCAAAGTCTAAGATTACTGGCAAAGAGGGGAACTCTTAACCTTTTCCCCATAACTTTCTAGATAAATACCAAAGCCGTAACTGGGCTGAAAAAAAAAATTTTTTTTTTTTAAAAGCAACCCTTTGAGTTCTTACATTTCAGGTGGGCTATTGGGGCTATCCCAGTGCAGACCCCAATGGGCTGCCGTGTAATCTGTAATGCATGGGGCCACGTTCTTTCTTCCCCTGGGGGAGCCGCGTTCGTTCCTGAGAAGTGGCACAGTCCTTTAAAGAATTAGCCTTCTGGTTGGTGCCTGCTTGGGTTAATCCTGGGTTGTCCTCACTCTAATAAGAGGGACGACTTTGAGGTTGGCATGGAGGGACAATTAATAGTATTCATCCTTTCCGAAAAATCACAACTCACCTCTTGTGCAAACGCCAGAGCGACACAAAGGACGTGACTAAACGGAGCTTGTAATGGAAAGGCTTAGATGCTTTTCTAAATGAACTGTGAGGTTAACAAGGAAAGCTCTAGATTTGCAGACGCCTTTATTAAAGCTCTTCTGGATGGCGAAATGTCAAAGAAATTAAGGATGCGAGTGGAGGGAACAGTGGGTGAAAACTTGTTGAGTAGATCTCAGGAGTCAGTATTAATGTTCTAGCTCAACGTAACCACTCCATTCACCAGACCACAGGATTATGAGCTGCAGGATGCCAGACCCAACTGCGATGTGCTGCTACCTAGCTGGAGAACGTCTTGAATCTTTCTTTCTCCTTTCCCGCTTTCCTTAATAAAAGCTGCGAAATTGTCCTCTACTTTTAGCAACATTTAAAGGGAAAGGCGCCTGGAAGGCAAAGTAGGAAAGGTTTTGCTGCTTTCTTAAACCCGTAAAGGGAGAGCGATAATGGGTAAGGGGCATGCCGACTAGCCTCTTCCTTGTCCAATCAGGTGCACAGGAAGATGTCCTTTTACCAATAAAAATAAAGTTCGCTTTCCGGAGGCGGGAGGGTGAGCTTTGAGTGCCAGTTCTCCAAAGCAACGTTAGGGGAGACTACAGAGAGTGATTAGAGGTTGGGCCAACCAGGGGAAGGGGGTGGGACGGAGGCGGGGTGAGCCTGAAGGACGGCTGGCCCGGCCACTGGAAGACTAGGACTGCTGTTCCTGTTGTAGTGTTTCTTGCCAATCAGGAAGGCGAGGGGGTGGGCGGGGCAGGGAAGGGGTGGGAAGAGCTTGCAGCACCGCCGGGCGCCTGTCGGGCTTTGGGAGAGAGAAATCCGGTTAAAATCGGAGTCGGAGGGAGGTTTAACCACAGATCGGTTCCCATCGGATTATTCTTTAAAGGGGACGCGCCATTGTCAAGAGAACGGAGCCTGGGGCCCGAGGGCGGGGACCGGCGGCGCCTAGGAGCGAGGCAGCTGCACTTGGACTGGGCACGGGTAGGTGTCGCCTGGGGAAAGGCGCTTCATTTCACTTTCTCTTCCAGCCCGGGGGGCAGGCGCCGGGATGCTCGCCGGCCGGCGGCTACACCCCGGCCGGGGGACGGTCGCTGGCCCTCGCCCGGCTGCCCTTCCTGGTGGGAGCGAGGAGGAGGCGGGCCGGGATGGCTGGCCAGCTGCGCGCCCAGGCGGAGACTCCTAACGGACTCTCCGTCGCGGTGCAGCCCGAGACAACCGAAAGCCCGTCGGAGGCGCGGCGGGTCCTGGGGGAGCCCCGCGCGCCCGGCTCTCCGCCGCGCCTCCTTCCCCTTCGTGCCCGGTCTCCCCGCGCGCGCCCGGCCCCATTTGGCGCGCGCCGCCGGCTCCCGCGCGCCCGGGTCCTCTTCGCGCGTCCGCTTCCTTCGCGCGCCGCCTTCCTGCGCGCCCGGCTCGGCTCGCACGCCGCCTCGCAGACTCGCGGGAACCGCCCGGCTGGGAGGAAGGCGGCGGCCGACGTTTCGCCGCGGGGCAGGGAAGGAGGGCTTCGGACCAAACTTAGCCCCGTAGCTGGCCGCCCTTGGAGGGACGGGCCGGCCGAGAGCCGCGCGGAGGTCGCCGGCCGGGCCAGGCATTGTCCGCCTTTTCCTTTGCTCTCGGCTCTCCGCCCACTGCCCGCGGTCGTGGGGAGGGGTGCGAACCCCGGCACTGTGCCCAAGGCCGCCGGCCACCCCCGGACCTGGAGCCTTCCGGAACCCGGGGCTGCCCCACCAGCGTCGCGGCAGCCACCGCCCGCAGGCTGGCCCGGCCTGCTCGGTCTCGGCACCAGCGCGGGCAGCCTGGGAGCTAAGCTCTCTCCCTTGCAACTTTTCTTTGCCGTTTGATGGAAGTTGTTGCTTCCGGGCGGCAGGTTCGACATAGCCTCGTTTCCTGCATTCGGAGAGGCTGATTTGGAGGGCGAAATGGTCCTTAATCATTCTAGGTCTTTTCTACCATCCCGCTGTCGTTCCTCGACATCCCCGTAAAATCACATTTCTTGTGGATTTTCAGTTATATGGGATCTCTGCCAGGACACGATTTGGGGGAGAAAAAAATGGGGTGGGGGAGGCTTGGGGTGTATGTTTTGAGAGGCAAGAGCTCTAGAACTGAGTTTGCCTTAACCCTTGAACTATGGGAAATATTACCCGAACTTTACTGGCTGAGGCACTTCTGGAAGAGGGAAATTACAGCAAAACAGGTTGCCAGAGTCTGTCGGATTAGGGGGAGAAACTTTTGATGGGAATAAAGTTGGTTCGGCAGATAACATCCATAAAGCCCATGTGTGCTATTAAAGTTGTAGGCATGGCGATGAGTAACAGCAACTTTTACTATTGGTGAAAGAATTATGAGGTCTTCTAATTTTCAGCATTATCACTGCTGCACCTGTCAGTACTTGTTACAGAAATCAGTTAGAAACAATATATCCCTTGTTAGAGGCCATATTTAGAACTGAGTGTTTCTAGAAGCATTTATTTTTCATCTTTTTTTCCTGGTGCGTTGCTCTGTAGAATACTTGCATGTGTAAGTTACAACCTATAAACAAAGTACATTGAGTGTATTATTCTGTAGTCTTTGGCTATTCATTATCAAAAGTAGCTTTTCATCCTGCCTTGTCTTCCCATTCTGAGTTGCAGTATTAAAAAAAAATTACTTCTTTGGGAAGGGTGAATTTGGTGGGACACCTGTCCTAGGTTTTGTTTTTTGATTTTAGCAATTCTAGCTTTTGAACGTGTTTATTGATTACTTCAGTCTCAGTCTAGTACCTTCCGAGCGAAACCTTATAAATTGCCAGGCTCAGTAGTAACAACAGAGAAACTATATGTGGGAACCTGAAAGCCAGTTTCATGTAATAATGTTTGAAGGACTATTCTTTTTGTAGAAATTAGGAAATAAAGACGCAAAAACAGTCTTTTTTGGCCATCTTGATGGTGTCAAGCATTGTTACACTTCATAGTCCTTTTTTTTCCCCTTCTGATCTTTTGTGATAAGGATTTCAGGCAAGCTTCTAGATTTAATAGTTCCTTTCCATTGTATTATAGAAGGTAGATGGTTAAAACAAGTTTTGTTTACTTACTAGCTTATTTCAACAATACAGGAGAGAATTTCGAGCTTTTAGAACGAGAACACATAATAAAGACAATGTTCAAAAAGAATTATCTTCAAATACTGAGGCAGTATTTCTTGCATAACCTGTTTTTTTTCTGGTATGTGTTCTGTATATGTATATTTTAGACTTCTTTGGTCCAGAGGTTGAACCTAGGGCCTTTCACATGCTAGGCAAACACTACCACTGTAATACATGGCCCAATGTTTAATTTTTTTTAAAAAAAAACAGGGTCTTGGTAGGATGCCTAGGCTGGCCTCAAATTTTCTGTCCTACTGCCACAGCCTCCTGAGAAACTAGAATTACAGTTGTACACCAGTGCGCACAGCTTAAATGTACTGTTTTATATGTACACATTGCAGGACGTTTCTTAGGTTATGGAGTGTGCCTGGAAATCCTTGGGAACTGGACTGTCCACCCTTTCTGTGCTTATTCCATGTGTCACTTTGTAACTTTCTAGTGACCACATAAATGCATTATCTTGGGGTCTTAATAAAAAAATAATGTTCTATATAAAGGTTGTTGAGATATTTACTATACTTTAAAAAATTACTTTTATTAAGCATTTCTGAACAAGGTACATCAAAGAGCAGCAGTTGATTCATTGTTAGAGTAAGATTTGTTTATCTGGATGTGCTTTGTTTTGTGTACAAAACTGATTTAATTTTTAATACCCGTTGTAGAGGTATCTTTTATGATTATGATTATTATCACAACTATTAGAACTAGGGTTAATCTGTCAACATCTTTTAAGTACCCATTTATTCAAGGAGTATTATGAGAGATAAAGTAGAAATGGATGAGTCCTGCTCCCAGATGTACACAGTTTATTGGGAAGAATCAAAATGACCACCCTTAGGAATAAGGTAATGGGTGTCTCAGTACAGTGACAAATGCAGAGTAACCGTGACACAAAATTCATGCCAAAATTGTAAGGGAACATTGGAATGATAGAAGAAACCCAGGCGATGTGAATAAACTTTTCATGGCATTAGTGTATGTAGTGCTGGATTTTAAAATATTTTTTGTGTATTATTTTTGGAGGTGGACTGGGTATGCATTGTCTGCTTGAACTAATTTTGTCTGTCAAGTTTTGTTTGGGATAGGTTGTCTGTATGTGTGTGTGTGGGGGAGGGGAACGAGCATTTGCTCTAAATTACAATCACTGTTACTTAGCAAGAGGGCTCATCTCTTGGCCCACTGCCACACTTCACCTTTTCTGCAAGTGTTTCCTCAGCTTTTTTTTTTAAAAAAAAAAATCACAAGTGACTACTCTTGCATATAATCCTCATGCAGTCAAGGTTGTGATCTGTATGTGGGTTATAGTATGGCTGTGTGTACATGTCCTTCATTAGACTGCAGTTTGGTGAAAATCAGTAACAGATGTTGGGACCCTATCATTTTTACTGTTGCCTAGCGTACTTGAGCAGTTTTATTAGCCCACCAGTATTTCATAAACGGTAAACAGTAAAGAAGCTCAAATAGGAAAAACAAATCATAGTATCATAAAAGTTTCACATGGTTGTTGTATGATATTGATGTGAAAGACGTGTGTAATTTATTTAATTAATTTATTTATTTTTTGCAGCACCGGGGATTGAACTCACAACTTTGCACCTGCCGGACAGGCGCTTAAACCACTGAGCCAAACTCCCAGCCCTGGTTTTTTTGAGGCAGGGTCGCTCTATGTAACTCAGGCTGGCCTTGTACTCGCATTGTAGCCCAAGCCGGCCTCGACTCACAACGCTCCTCCTACCTCAGCCTCCCGAGTGCTGGGATTAAAGGCATGCGCCACCACCCCCGGCTAGACGTGTGTAATTTAGGGATGATGTTTTCCCTAGTACAACCTATGGTTTGCTGGATATTCTTCCAGTTTTTGCCCCTACTGCTTCTATCCTCAGTTAGGACTGTATTAAACTCTTATACCTGAAAGTTTTATTTAGTCGTGTTTATTGGGAATGGAGAAGTAATCATTTTTATACACTTTATTTATTGTTAATTTCTCCAAGCTCTGTAATTTTGTTTTCTTTCACCTTTTGTTAGGATGTTTGTGTTCAAAATATGGACCAAAATCCTTTCAAAAATTAATCAAAATCGATATGCTAGAACATTTTACCGGCCTTTATCCTAAAGTATTTTTGAAGTACATGTTAAGTGTAATTTCTTGATTCTTCTCATCTCTAGAGAGAACATTAAAAATTGCTCTGAGACTGCCAACATACCCCTCACAGTAACTCAAAGAAAAATTTATGTTTGTTTATAATCACAGAAGGTTTTACTCTACTTTAGATTGCTTATTACAATAAAGGCATTAGAAGTTAGGCTGATGAAATAGTTGCGATCTGTTGTAGCTGCTTCTTGAAGCTAACCCAGGGGAGAAAAGGTTTTCCAAAGGTTCCTGAAGAGAAAGCTCAACTGCAAGCTGTGAGGTGGCCTAGCCAGTCAGAAAATTGCCATTCATTAGCAGACTTTTTGAGAATTGTACCTACTGTGTGTACCAAAGTAGGCATTGAGGGCCACTCAGGAGACAGAGGCAGGAGTACCACCACAAGTTCGAGGCCAGCCTGAGCTACATAGTGAGTTCAAGGCCAGCCTAAACTACGTAGTGAGATGTCTCAAAACAACAACAAAGTAGGTGTTGAGGATGAGCTCAACTGTATTACTTACCTGCTTGTTTACTCACCCATGTAGTCTCTGCTGAGTTATTTTAGCAAACTGACCTGGCCTTCCACAGGAGACGGGTTAAGGTGGGTGGAGCCTGTTGAGTGTGAACCCTGGTATTGTATTTTGAGATTGCAACCACTGCTCTTCCTATGAGGCAGATTATTTCTGAAATTCTGAACATAGATGTGCCTTTCCTTCACAGAATTCATCCATCTCAAAGAACACTATTGAGAGTCTATAACTAAATCTTAGCAAGTAATTCTTATTTTAGTGGTAGAATAGTAACACATTGTTTTAAGCCCAAGTGTTAAAATAGATGTCTATCAGAATTTTTTGTTAAGAAAATGATTATTTTGAAAAATTGTTTGTATTAAAATTTTAGTGTGAAGTGTTTTTAACTTACAGAATAGATTCCCACCCCACTCCTAGCCCACACCTGTAGGGGAACTACGGTACTTGTAGCGGAAATAAGTAAACTCTTAACAAAGGGATTGAGGGACCAGGGATTTAGCTCAACGGCTCAAGTGCTTGCCTGGTAAGCATTGAGGTCGTGATCCCACTTACAAAAAACAAAAAAAAAAACAAAAAAAAAAAAAAAAGAAAGAAAGAAAGAAAAAGAGAAAGGGATTGACATATTAAGAAAGGGACTATGGGGCTGGGTGTGGTGGCGCATCCCTTTAATTCCAGCACTCAAGGCTGAGGCAGGAGGATTTTTGTGAGTTCAAGACCACCCTGGGCCACAAAGTGAGTTAAGGTCAGCCTGAAATGCATAGTGAGACCCTGTCTCAAAAAATAGGGCCAGGGATTTAGCTCAGTGGCCTAAGCGTCTGCCTGGCAGGTGTGAGGTTGTGAGTTTGATCCCAGTACCAAAAGAAAAAAAAAAAAGAAAAAAAAATAGTTACAGGAAAATGAACTCTTGCAAGGTGATGGATGTGTCTACTAAAAAAATACAAAGGGACTATGTGGGACTTTCAGTGTCAACCAGGCCAGAAAAATACCTGATAGTGGGCTAAGTCTTCTGGAGTTTGACTATAATGTAACAATTTTGATTTGTCATTTCGTGAAGAATAAAAAATTTAAAATAGCAGCTTTATTGAAACATAGCTCACAAAATGCAATTCACTTATTTAAAATATACATTCCAGGGGTTTTCAGTACATTTCAGAGCTGTGCAGCATTAACCACAGTCAGGTTTTAGAACTTTTATCACTATCCTGTCCCCACCCCACCCTCCAGCCCTAGGCAACCACTGAGCTACATTCTATCTTTGCTGATTCTGGACATTTCGTATATATGAAAAATGATGTTTTAGTAAATGTATATTCATGTGTAACTTGATTTCCCTCGATGTGTGTAAATCTTAGGAGTGTCTCCAAGTGGGTGCTTTTATGATGTGTGTAGTTCCAAGTCTAGAAAGATTTTCCTTAAGAGAAAGTTTATCAAATCCTTATTCTACCTATGCATGGTGGATAATGGGGAGAGAGACTTTTTTACCTTAGGAAAATCACTGGACTCATTTTGATGACACATGTTCATACTCGTTTAATCATTTGATGTCTCTCTTCAAGTAAACACTTGGACATTCTGTAAACTAGACTTAAATCAAGGGCAGTACTTTGAAAGAAGTTAAAAATACTCAGTAAATTCTAGTCATTGTCGAATGTAATGCGACTTTTGCCCCTTACTGTGTCACAACGTTTTATTTGTTGATTAATAATAGTGCTTCATAGGTTGATCATGATGAACTTGTATCACCCATGCACACTGCAGGTGACCTGGTTGGCCTTTAATAAGTTCTCATTGATTGCTTGATCGCTATGATCATAGATATTTTCCTCAGCTCTTCTAGTCCTTATTTTCCATCTTATAATAATAGTTAAATTTATTGATTGCTTACTAAGTAATATGAAAGTTGTTTTATGTAGTCTTTCTTAAGATTGTAGGGTGCAGTTTATTTTTTGAGGCTCTTCTGTAATTATCTTCTTCAGTTATAGTGTTAGAGCTTTCTGGTCATGTCTTTGTCTTTCTATGGTTATTTTGAGTGACTACTTTTTTTTTTTTTTTTGCGGCACCGGGGATTGAACTCACAACCTCGCGCCTGCCAGGGCAGGCGCTTAAGGCACTGAGCCTAACTCCCGGCCCTGGATTTTTTGAGGCAGGGTCGCACTATGTAGCTCAGGCCGGCCTTGCGCTCGCGTTGTAGCCCAAGCCGGCCTCGAACTCACAACGCTCCGCCTACCTCAGCCT
>RJWM01000138.1:122573-168099 GCA_004363535.1 Dasyprocta punctata | reverse complement strand
GAGTGACTACTTTTGATCAAACCTAACATTTTAATTCTGGTGCTTTCTTGATCTTTCTAGGAGATGTCAATAGAAAGTTTTCACCAAATGCATGCTGTTGTTGAATGACAGCAATTATAACATACATCTCTATTTCATAGCCTTCATACTCCAGAGAAATTTTTTTTTAAAGGGCATCACAAAATTGATGGAAAAAGCACAGTATTTTTGTTCTCTTACTGCCATGTAACCTCGTTTTTAGTATTACTGCAATATAGGCACTCTACCAAGAGCTACATTTCTAGCTCCAGCCTCATTTTTCAGACTGTAAAATGCTCACATACATTCTTTGTTCCCTGAATGGATTTCAGGATAATATTTTAACTTCTCAGGATTTTTTGGTTTGTTTTGTTTTTCATGTGTCTCCTTATTTTATGGGGTGACCTTCAGATATGATTTAACTCAGTTCAGTACCAAAGAATATTGGAAAGATAGTTTAAATAGTTTGTAGTTTTGCTTTCCATTTTGAAATTTAAGGTGGATTATGATGTCTATAATACTGATAAAAATGTTAGTTTGATGCTTCCATTTAAGTACCTGGAATGTTCTTGAACTCGCAAGAATTTATTTGCAGAAGAGAATCAATCATTAGGGTTCTTGCCAGCGATGTGTACAGACCACCACATTTTGTTTGTTTGGGAAACCATTTCTTTTTAAACTGTGTCTGATTTGGGGGTTTGATTTGCTTATTATTTAACTTCTAGCTGTTATGTCTGCCTTTGCTCCAGTTGTGCCTGCCTGTGGTAGTCTCTTTCTCTTGCTTATTTGATGCCATCGGTGATCTGTAGAGCAGAACATACAACCACACTTGTTGAACAATGATAAAAGCAGCAGATCATCCTGGGTGAGGGGCCAGAGCAAAGATCTTCTGTGTGTGGGCGGAGCTGTATTGCTAGGACCTAGTTATATTGGTTTTTACTGCTTCTTTCCTAGTTTTGGACTCCGTTAGGGGTAGGTCATGCTGCTGGATGATAGAGAAAGATATAACTGGATGGAATAATTACCTCCTTATGGATATTTAACGTTCCTGAAAATGAACTTCTTGACGTTCCATATTGGTAAGTCTAATTCAAGTGGATAGAGAATAACTGCTTTTCTCCCTGCCCCCCTTTCCTTTCCCCCTTCCTCCTCCTCCTCCTCCTCTTCTTCTTCTTTTCTCTCTCGAGCGCTCTCTCTCTCTCTCTCTTTTTGTTTCTGAGAATGGAACCCGGGGCCTCATGCATGCTAAGCATGTGCTCTCTTGCTGAGCTTAAACCCCCAGCCCATGTTCTTCTTTTTGAATGAGTTGATATTCTACTTCTTGCAAGAACCATCAGGATAATTACATATACATCAAGATAATTATGCGCACTGGTATAGAATTCAATGAGTAGATATTAAAGCCCTTAAAAATTATGAGGTTGCGTGTAAAATAGCCACATGTGCTTGTTATTTAAATATCTATATTTAAACTGTATCTATGGTGATCTTTTTTATTTGCGATCACATTGTATTTGTAGATGCTCTTCTCTGTGTTTGGAGTGACAAAGCTTACACTATATCTTGTATTTACTATTCCTGGCAATACTGAAGCCTTAGTATACTTCCAGTAAGTACTGATGAGAGTTTGAATTATAAATTACCATCATTTCACTTTTTCCTGTCATAGAATTTATGAAATTAGAGTGTTTTTTGTTTTTGTGAAGAAAATTTAAAAATTTATTATGTATATTTTATTATATTACACATTACATAATAATGTGATAAGACACATACTGAATATACAGTTAAATGTTTTCTGTAAGCATGGTGGCACATTTCTGTAGTCCTAGGTTCGTGGGAAGCTGAGACAGGAGGATCTTGAGTTTAAGGTCAAGTTGGAAAATTTAGTGAGATGCTGCCTCAAAACAAACAAAAAAGGACTAGGGGTATAGCTCAGTGGTAGAGTATCCCTGGGTTTGATTTCTAGTACCACCACTACCACCACCACCAAAAAAAAAAAAAAAAAAGTTACTATAATAGGACAAATTTACATGTCCATCATCTCACATGCTTACCCACTTTCTTCTCCCATGGCAAGAGCAACAATAGTTTACTGATTCAGCAAAAATATTGAATACAGTACAATATTATTAACTAAGGTTCTCATGTTGTACATTGTATACTTGTTACTTTGACTCCTGTGACCTCCTCCCCACTGCTCATTCATTAGTTTGCCTTCCTCCTTTCCTCTCTCCCTCCCTTCCTTCCTAAGATTCCACGTTCAAGTTAGATCATGCAGTATTTTTCCTTCTGTGTCTGGCTTATTTCACTTGGAAGTGTCCTCCAGGTCCATCCACGTTGTGGCAGATGGCAAGAGTTCCTCCTTTTTTGAGTTAGAATAATAATTCATTATATACACATACACTACAGCTTGTTTACCAGCCCACTGATGGATGCCCAAGTTGTTTCCGTGGTGTGGTTTATTGGGGATAATGCTGCAGGGAACATGGGGGTGCAGCTAGCTCCCTCTACAAGGTGCTAATTTCATTTCCTTTGGCTACATACCCAGAAGTGGGATTGCTGGGTCATATGGTAGTTCTATTTTAAATTTCTCTAGGAATCTCTGTATTATTTTCTGTAGTGGCTGTACCAGCCTGTATTTCTACCAGCTGTGGCAGTGCACAAGGGTTCCCTTTATTCCACTCTCACCGACACTGATATTGATTGTCTTTTTGATAATACCTGTCCTAACAGATGTGAGATGGTATCTCATAGTGGTTTTAATTTGCGTTTCCCTGGTGGCCAGTGTTGTTGAACAACCTTTCATAGATCTATTGGCCATTTTATGTCATCTTTTCAGGAATATTTATTAAAACCCACTTAAAATCAGATTGTATGTTTTCTTGCTATTCAGTTGAATATATTCTGTATAAATTTTGAATGTTGACCCCTTATCTGGTACATAATTTGCACATATTTTCACCAAATCTAAGGATTGCTTTATTTGTTAACTACATCCTTTTAGCCTGAGCTTTTGATGTAATGTCTAAGAAATCATTGCTAGAGCCAATGTCAAGGAGCTTTCTCCTGTTTTCTTCTAGGAGTGTTATGGTTTCAGGTTTTATGTTTAGGTATTTTATCAACTTTGACTTGGATTTTGTGTAAGATAAGGGTTCAGATTCATTATTCTGCGTGTAGAAATCTCATTTCTGTAGCAACATTTATTGAAGATTGTTTTTTCCTGTTGTGCCTTTTTGGTGCCTGTTTCTCCATTACGTTTTATTGATACATGTTTGCAGTACATGATGATTATTTTTGTTGTGGGAATTTGGTACATGTATATAGCACATCTTAAATTTTATTTTTCATTCCCTTCTCCTCACACTCACCTGCCCTTCTGAAAAAATTAGTTGGCTATATAGGTTTGGATTTATTTCTGAGATCTCTATTCTGTATGATAGGTCTGTCTGGGTATTTTTAATGTCTTTTTTTTTTTTTTTTTTTTTGCGGCACCGGGGATTGAACTCACAGCCTTGCACCTGCCAGGGCAAGCGCTTAAGCCACTGAGCCAAACTCCCGGCCCTGGTTTTTTGAGGCAGGGTCGCACTATGTAGCTCAGGTCGGCCTTGCGCCGCGTTGTAGCCCAAGCCGGCCTTGAACTCACAATGCTCCGCCTACCTCAGCCTCCCGAGTGCTGGGATTAAAGGCGTGCGCCACCACGCCCGGCTGGTATTTTTAATTTCAATGTATAAAACAGAAAAAGTTTGTGTTTTTGCATCAGTACCATACTGTTTTGATAATAGCTTTGTAATATAATTTTAAAATAGGAAATATGGTGCTACCACCCTTTCTTCCCCCACAGAATTACTGTTTGGAATCTTTTGGGGCTCCCTACAAATTTAAAAGTTTTTCCTCTATCTGCAAAGAATGCCATTGGGTTTTTGAGAGGGAAGACATTGAATTGGTATATTGCTTTAGGTGTCATATGGTGTGTGTGTGTGTGTGTGTGTGTGTGTGTGTTACTAGGGACTGAATCCAGGGCCTTTTACTGAGCTGTATCACCATACCTTTTTAAAAAAAAATTTTTTTTTGAGATCGGGTATCCTAGTTACTTTTTGCTTGTTGCCGAGATAATACCCAGACACCCAAAGCTAAAGGGGAAAGGTTTATTTAGCTCACAGTTTGAAGAGGCTTTGGTGCATAGGTGGCTGGCTCCATGGCAGAAGGGCATTGCAGAGGAGAACAGTTCACGGTGTCCACAAAGTAGCAAAAGCAGTAAGAGGCTTGCTTTTTTTTTTTTTTTTTTTTTGCTGCACCGGGGATCAAACTCACAACCTCGCGCCTGCCAGACAGGTGCTTAAGCTGCTGAGGCAAACTCCCAGCCCTAGTTTTTTGAGGCAGGGTCGCACTATGTAGCTCAGGCCAGCCTTGCGCTCGCGTTGTAGCCCAAGCCGGCCTCGAACTCACAACGCTCCTACCTCAGCCTCCCGAGTGCTGGGATTAAAGGCGTGCACCACCATGCCCGGCTGCAGTAAGAGGCTTTAACAGTACCTTTCTGCCCCTTTTATTTTATCCAGACTATCAGGGTTAGGGCACTGTTAGTGCCCTATCAGTGGATCAATTGAGTAATCACGCATCCTTAATTCCAGCATTGAACCATGAATTAATCATACACTCTAGATCTAACCAATTCTGAAAAAGCCCACCTATGACCACATGAGGCTTTGGGGGAACATCTAGACACAAACCGTAACTCTGGGTCTCACTCAGTCTGATTTGTGGAGGCTGGGCTTGAATATGTAGTCCTTCTGCCTCAGCCTCCCAGATTAGTATGGATATCTTAACAATATTAATAGTTCCAGTCTATGAACATGGAGGATCTTTCTATTGATTTGTGTCATCTTAAATTTTTAATCAGTATTTTTTTTTTTTTTTTTTTTTGCGGCACCGGGGATTGAACTCGCAACCTCGCGCCTGCCAGGGCAGGCGCTTAAGGCACTGAGCCAAACTTCCCGGCCCTGGTTTTTTGAGGCAGGGTCGCACTATGTAGCTCAGGCCGGCCTTGTGCTCGCGTTGTAGCCCAAGCGGGCCTCGAACCCACAACGCTCCGCCTACCTCAGCCTCCCGAGTGCTGGGATTAAAGGCGTGCGCCACCACGCCCGGCTTTAATCAGTATTTTACAATTTTCAGTATATAGAGATCTTTCACTTGGTTAAATTTGTTCCTTGATATTTTATCCTTTTTAATATTATTGTAAATAGGATTGTTTTCTTAATATTTTTTTTCTTTTTTTTTGCAGCACCGGGGATCAAACTCACAACCTTGCGCCTGCCAGACAGGTGCTTAAGCCACTGAGCCAAACTCCCGGCCCTAGTGTTTTTGAGGCAGGGTCGCACTATGTAGCTCGGGCCGGCCTTGCACTCGCGTTGTAGCCCAAGCCCGCCTCGAACTCACAACGCTCTGCCTACCTCAGCCTCCGGAGTGCTGGGATTGTTTTCTTAATTTGTTAAAGATAGTTTATTGTTAGGTATATAGAAATGCAAGTGATTTTTGTATGTTGACTTTGTATCTTGTAACTTCACTAAATTAGTTCGGCTATTTTTGGTAGACTCTTTAAGATTTTCTTTTTATAAAGTCCATGTTATCTGCAAACAGAGACAGTTTTATTTCTGCCTAATATGGATATTTAAAATTTATTTTTCTGGCACAATTGCTCTGGTTAGTACTGGAGTACTACATTGAACAGAAGTGGTAAGAGTGGATATGCTTGACTAGGACTGGGTTATCCTTTCCTAATCTTTGAGGAAAGCTTTCAGTTTTTCACTGTTGAGTATAATGTTTAACTGTGGGTCCGTCATATGTGGCCCTACGAAAGTAAAGATTTAAATTTAATGGAACAAATATGCATAATTTTCTGTTATTTTCTTTTTATTCCAAATGGCTTGATTACCCTGCCTTTGAGAGGTGCCTGTACTACACTCTGAATTTCATACATTTTGAATGATTAAGTAGTAGGAACATGGTAGGTCTGATATGATTTTTTTCCAAGTACCTAAATTTATTTTAAATCTCTCAATTTCTGAAACAGTATCTTTCCTTTTTAAGAAATACACACAAGTATAAAATGCTACTGCTTTGGAAGACATTCATTAAATTCATCAATATAGTTCTTTCCTTACTGTTGAGACATGAGCCTTGTATCTGCTTAACACAAATGTTTCTCTACTTCTTCCTGGAGAATGGTGTAAACGTTGGATTTTCTCTATGAATCATGTTTGGTTTTAGGTGTCATTTAGCCAAAGTCATCACAGTTTTGATAACTATTTATTGAGTTAAAGGTTGTTTTTTTGTGTTGTATACCATGAACTTTATTCCTAAATATAGAAAATTTTAGTACAAAAATAAAAGACATACAGAAGTTTTTAGAACAGCCCCCCTCCCCTACTGGCCATCAAATATAGGGCCTGGTGTGGTAGGCAAATGCTCTACCACTGAGCCACATTGCTGGCCCTAGTGCACAAACACTGGTTTCATGTAGTCTATAATGGCAGTTGATTCAAAAATTCAATAAAATAAGTTGTATGAAAAATCGCTGTATGTGTTCATGTGCACTGTTCTAGTGAGAGGACCATGATTTTCATCATATTCTCAGAGCAGGGGCCATGATCCAAGGAAGATTAAAAATTTATAAAAGTGAGTTAAAACATTTGCTAATCATTTGACTATTGAGACTTCTACCATCAGTTACAGACCTCTTGAATCTCCGTTTTGTTTCTATAACACTCCCCTTTTTATTTTTATTTTTATTTTTTAATTTATATTTTAGACAAGGTCACACTATGTAGTGCAGGCAGGCCTTGAAGTTATGTAGCCCAGGCTGACCTCAAACTCAAGGCAATCCTCCTGCCTCAGCCTCCCAGGTGCTGGGATTACTGATGTGTGCCACCACACCTGGTATTATAACCTTTTTTAAAGGACATAAATAGGGAAATAATTTGTTACCTGGATGTATAGGGAAAAGCCAAGGAACATCATAAAAGCGCATTATCAAATGAGAAGGAATACCTTTAGGTTAATTTTATTACCCTACAGATAATTTTTTAAAAGAATACATTCATATATGTTTGATAAGATTCTGCAAAATAATGGACTGTATGTATCATACCATATTAAAGTACTTACAGTCTCTGATTCAGTGTTAAACTTTAGGGAATGTCTTAGGCAGTTTGGGCAGCTGTGTCAAGAGTGCCATCAGCTGCACGGCTTATTTGCCTTCTTTTTTTTTTTTTTTTAAGGGAAAGATTTCTTTTAGCTCACAATTTGTAGACGTTTCAGTCCATAGTTGGCTGACTTCAAGGCAGGGCAGCATGGTAGAGGGGCGTGAGAGAGGAGGTTTGCTCATGACATTGAAGACGGGAAGCAGAGAGGTCAGGAGTGGAAAAGGCCACCTTAGTGACCTACCTCTTCTAACCAAATCCTACCTCCCAACAGCAAGTCTGCTATAAACCCCTATAGTGCAATAACCTTCCAAAAGCCCCACCTATGAGTAGATGAAGTTTTAGGGGACATTTTAGTTATAAATCATAATATTTCTGGCCCCTAAAAGACTCAAGAGTGTCTGTTTATGCAAAATGCATTTAGTCAGTTGTTAGATCACCAAAATCCTAATAGTTTCAGCATTACTGAAAAGTCCAACTCAAAACCTCCTCTAAGGTTTAAGTCAAACTTGGCTGTGACTCCCATTAAAAATAAAAAAGACATGCCAGCCATGGGGGTGCATACCTTTAATTCCAGCACTTTGCAGGAGGATTGTCAGGAGTTCGAGGCCAGACTGGGCTACATAAGTGAGTTTAAGGCCAACCTGCACTACACAGCAAGACCCTGTCTCAAAACAAAAACAACTGAAACAAAACAAAACAGACATACAAAGATATACAAAGGTATACAGAGATACAGGGTAAGCATTCCCACTGCAAAATGGAAAAATAGAGGGATAAAAGGGTAAAGAACCAGAGGAAAATCAAAACTCAGCAGGGCCTACACTGAATCATGAAGCTCTGTGTCCAGCACCCTGCGTAAATTGTGTTTTAGACCATAAACTCCAAAGACCTTATATGGCTC
This sequence comes from Dasyprocta punctata, assembly GCA_004363535.1. Classification (NCBI taxonomy): domain Eukaryota; kingdom Metazoa; phylum Chordata; class Mammalia; order Rodentia; family Dasyproctidae; genus Dasyprocta; species Dasyprocta punctata. The sequence continues at coordinate 159,978 of RJWM01000138.1, read as the reverse complement.
CCACCCCTATAGCATTGCAAGTGGTTGTAGCCCTCATGGCCTCTCTTGTGGGCTGGCTTTGCTCACTGCTTGTGATTTTCTTCTTCAGTTGTTCCATGTCCCTGGCTTATCCAAATTTCTGGGGTCTCCACTGCATTTTCAGCTGCACTCTTGGAACTTTATACACTGCCCTCTCAGGGGCACACTGCCTGGTCTCCCAGCCTTTTTCTGAAATCTTGGCAGAAGTCTCCTTGACCCTGCAGCTCTCACATTCTGCATTCTTATAAAGCCAACACCATATGGATGATGCCAAGATCTGCCCCTAACTTAAACAGTAGCTGAGCCCTTTTGCATCTTGCTGGTTGCAGAGGCTGGGTAGTCGAGTAGGTTGAACTGAATCCAGGGGAATCAATTCCCATTCCCTAGGCTGTTAGCCTTCTGGAGCACAGTGCTGTGGGGCTTTTTCTCAAAGCAGTCTTTAACTTCTCTGCTTTTGGGACTGTGCAGAGGTGAGGTCTCTGGTTACTTCCATGCTCTCAAGGCATTCTTTGTATTGTCCAGAACCCAAGTACTTCTCTTTAAAGCTAATCTTTTTAGCAACTAATCTCTCCTCTACTCCATCTTTGCAGGCTCCAATTTTACTGGCGCTTCATTTACCTGCCCAAATTAAAAACTTTCGTATAATTCAGCTACACCTTTTGCTCTTGATTCTCAAGGCAAAGGTGACTAAAAGCCCACAGTGGTATCCATGCCACCACTTCAGTATTAGGGTACCGTGAAATTTCCTCTGCCAGACTAGTCTGCCAACTTTAATCTCAGTCTTGTGCAGTCTCAGGATATGAACAAAATGTAGACAGATTTTCTGCCAAAGCATAATCCCCAAGTCCAACTACCAATGAAGTCTTTGTTTCCAAATAAAACCTCCTGAGCCTGTTTTATTTCAGTTTCATTTCTATCAGCATTTTGGTCTGCAGAGTTCAACCAGAATCTCCCATCAAGCTTGGTTTATTGTATTCTAGGACTTGTTTCTCCAGGTGGCATTTCCAAACCTTTCCAAACTCCTCCCACGAGCCAATTTCAAAGTCTCCAAACCACATGACCTCAGTCCTACCAAAATCTGTCTTACTTACTTTCTCATTGCTGAAACACAATGCATGACACTTTCAAGTTAAAGGAGAGGTTTGTCTTGGTTCACGATTTGTAGAACTTTTAGTCCCTAGTTGGCTGGCTCCAAGGCAGGGTGGCCTGGCAGAGGGGTGTGGCACAGGAGGATTGCTCATGCCATGGCAGGTGGAATCAGAGAGTAGGCCAAACAGTTATAAATAATAGAAATTTATTTTCTACAGTCCTGGAGGATAGAAGTGTTTGGTAAGTGCGCCAATATGATTGAGTTCTAATCAGGGCCCTTTTCCTGGTTGCAGATGTCACACTTTCTGTATCCTCACTTGGAAAAAAATACTAGCCAGTTTTCTTGACTCTTCTAAGGGCATTAGCCCCTAGAGTAGAGCCTCATGAGGGTTATACTTAAGTACTACTGAAAGGCCCCACTTTCTAATATAATCATATTAGACAGAAATATATAAATGTGCTTGACACTCACATCTGATAAGTTACTGTTTCATATCCATTTTACCTTTGTTTCTTAACATGGAGTCCATTTTCCTACAGCAAAGCCAAATGGAATGTAGCGTGTCGTAAGGTAGAAGTACAGCTTTTAAGAAAATCATGCACAGAGATCTCAGGTGTAAAGAGACGAAAGGAGAGAGATTTTTTTTTTTTTTTTTGCGGCACGGGGGATTGAACTCACAACCTCACACCTACCAGGGCAGGCACTTAAGCCACTGAGCCAAACTCCCAGCCCTGGTTTTTTGAGGCAGGGTCACACTGTGTAGCTCAGGCCAGCCTTGCACTCGCGTTGTAGCCCAAGCCGGCCTCGAGCTCACAACGCTCCTCCTACCTCAGCCTCCTGAGTGCTGGGATTAAAGGCGTGCGCCACCACGCCCGGCTTGAGAGGTTGTTTTGAACAAGCAAGAAAAACCTTTTAGTCCATATTTTCTGGCCTCCCTCCTCAACTCCAGTTTTAGAAGGAGGTTAATAAGAGCTTTAAAAAAGACCGTTGGAGGATGTGCTGGATCTTGGTTCCATTGGTTCTATTCTACATACATTTATAATGTTATCTCCTGTAAGCCTCCCACTTTGGGTTATTTAAAGACTGTGAAAGTGCTACAGGTAGCCTCAGATTCTTCGTGTATAAAATGAATATTTTTCTCAAAACTTTTGTGAATATTAAATATGATGTAAATGAAGCACATGACATAATGCTGGTGGCAGTCAGTGTCATAGCCCTTTGAAAAGGTTCACATCCTATTTCCCAGGACCCGTGAATGTTATGTTATTGGAGGAAGAAAGGAATTAAAGTTGCTTGTCACCTGACCTTAAAATAGGGAGATTATCATAGATTTCATTATCTTTAAAAGTAGAAGCAGAATAAGGGGACCATGAACCTAGGGGTTTGAACAACCTTTATAAACTGGAAAAGGTAGGAAAATGGATTCTCCTTAAACTTCTAGAAAGGAATGCAACTTAGCAACACCTTGATTTGAGTTCAACCCAATGAGGCCACTTTGCACTTCAGACCTCAGAACTGTAAAATAAATTTGAATTGTTTTGTTTGTGGTAATTTGTTACAGCAATCACAGTATTATAGACAGCTAACCTAGGTGAAAGTGTTATAGACAGACAGGGCTAGGCTTTCAAGGGAGTCAGTGCAGAGGATGAAAACACATTACAGCTGTGGCAGGAGGTGCATCTGTTAGAGATCAGGCCTCAAGATAAAGACCAAATGACCAGGTCTACATTATTCCCCAGGAGATAAGATAACTGATATCACCTGGTGCAGTAAAGTCTAGCTAGGCATCAGTTATCCCAGTGGGTGAACAAGACCTCCTGATGCATCCCTTCCTAAAAAGGTCTTTGTTCTTTCCATGTTCACTTGCTACATGACTTGCTTCTCCATTGGATCAATATTACCTAAGTAGCTTTACTTGTAATCTTATAGGTTGATCATAGTTTTGACCCACATTGTATCCACCCTGTGATTTTGTACCCACTTTATGATTTTGCTTTATAGAACTTCCTTTTAGAAGTGGGCTTGTTGGCAACTGACTTTCAGGTCCCCCCCGTCTTTCATGAGCTCTCTTTCTCAAAATTTTTCTTACTCTTAACCTCTGTTGTTCCTTAGAATTCCTTCTTCTATTTTGAGGAAGACAAACTCAGTGTGTCTGACATCTGAGAGTTGTATTATTTCACCTATATCATTTGGAGGTCCCACTGAGATAACTGGAAAGAGATAAGAGTTTGCTTTTATTTCATAGATTCTGGTTTGTGATTCATATAGATAATCAGAAATTGTCATCCTTGTTTGTCAATTGCTTACACCTTGAATTTTTGTGTTTTTTTTACACATTTTTTTTTGTTAAAATTAATTGAGTCGAGAACATAGGAAGATTATGGTGTTTCTTTGAAACATTTTACTTTTACAGGCAAGGTATTACATTCCTCTTTTGCTGTATGTGCTGTGTTTAGACTTACAGGCTGCTGAATTCATTGGTGCTCCTTGCTTGACCTGTTTAACTTGTTTTGACTGTGTTATCTTATCTTAGCAGTGCTGGGGAAAAGTAATGTTAGAGTATCCTCTAGTGGACTTTGGTTCCAGGAATTGAACTCAAGACCCTGTGCTTGCCAGGTAGGTGCTGTGCTGCTGAGCCATATCCCTGGCCCCTGGTGAACTTTAATACTAACCAAAATATACATTTATGAAATACTGTAAAATGGGTCTTTTTATGAAATCTAGTTTATAGTTAAGAAATATACGTGCCTATTAATAAATCATGGGGTGTCAACTGCCAGTTAAAAGGCAGTAGGCCAAGAGCTGTTCTTAAGACTTGCAGGACAAATTTCACTGAGGCAGTCTGGCCATATCCCCCTTCCCCCACTCCCAAGGAGAATGTCAAGCCTGTTCTGCCTCAGTTTCCTTTCCTGTTTGTTCTTCTGCTCATGAGGAGGTAATCTTAGTTCTAGAGATTTTCCACTCGCCTTTCCAGGTGGAGGGTGATGACTCATGGGCAAACTGTCTCAATAACTCAGCATGCGCATGAGATAAAAAGGCTCCTTTTTTTCTGATCTCATTTCTGATCTTTTCCTGTCACTTCACACTTTCCATTATGGAGGGCTATTTACTAAAATTAGAGAGGGAGGAACCCTGAACTGTTTCAGCCTTCCCTCCTGTCCAGTAACGAAGAACTTTTAAGTTGAGTCCATAGAAAATGAATGTTTGTTAACACCAAACACAGGGAAGTAATCTTAGGTGAGGAACACATATCCCGTCTCTGGGTCGGATGAGACATTGGAACTTTGCCCGCCTAGGAGAACACCCATAAAACTGATGCCCTCACTTAAGTGTTCTGGGCAATAGTCTACTGGGTATGGGAAACTGAAATTGAAACCCCATGGAAAGAGCTACCTTCTAGGTGAGACCACAAGACGTTATTTCCTCAAGCACCATATTTAAGGGATTTAAAACACATCTAGTTTAAGGGAGAATCCCCAACCTTGTGGCTCTCTCTTTCTCCTCCTTGGCCTGTTTCTCATCATTTATGTGAGTAGAGGATGGGAATGCTTTCTCTGTGTAAGTAATGTAAGTCATGGTTGCTGAACAATGGGTGCAGGTTTTAACCTGCGAGTTTTGTGTGAGGCAGATATAGAGACATAAAAATTTTTCAGCACATTTTGGGTAAAATTTAGCCTTGTCTTGCTGCTAAATGGGATTGCCTAGGTGATTAGGTAGCACAAATGTCTTGGTGACTTCTTTGCCCTAGGGCCCAGGACAAGATTTTTCCAAGAGGCTATTATTTGCCTCTGTCTATCTCTAGAGGTGATCTCTTTTGTAGCCTGGGAAGTGTTCCAACCACTTCAGTTTGTCCTTTGAATTTTTTTATCCTCACTCTTCTTTCAAAAAATTGGAAAGCAGTTGTTCATGTCTCTTGATTATTAGTTTAATTTTGGTAGCACCAATAGCTTCTTTAAACATGACTGTTGTGGATGGAATCAGTTGTAGCTTGTGCTTTTGGAAACACATGCTGGAGTTAGGAGTGAGTTCTGGAGAAGGCAGGAGCGTGAGTTGGGTAAAAATGACTCGTCTGGCCTGACCTATCTTCTGGTCACTCTCCAGATAGCAGCCATCTGCTCTGGAGCAGGTTACCTTGGACAATGCCTTGAGAGGATATAGAAACCCAATAGTGATTAAAAGGAATGCCTGTTTTCCCCTTGTTTCAGATGGGACACTCAGCGGTGAATTCTCTTACTCCTTTAGAATGTATTCTTAATCACTGGAAATTGTTCATCCCTCACATATTGAGAAAGAACTGTTTAATATTTTTCTGCATCAGCACATGGCCTGCTTACCCTCTAGAGGCAAAATAGAATGTAGGCGGAAGTGTTGATTATGATACTATTTCACAACTAGAATTGCACTGTAAAAGAGAGAAAATGGTCAGGATTACCTTACGTTTAGACTTCTGTTGCATTAAAAGATGGTGTTTAGTTGTGTTCAAAATGTAAATGTAAATCACAGGAAAACTATACACTTATGACCCTTAAGGGACAATCAGATTAATCTATTATCTAGCCTTGATACTTTAGTGAGAATTGCTTCCTGAGTATTTTATAATCAAAACCAGGAAGAGGCCAAGGGGAGAAGACAAACAGACCAAGAGAAAGTGACCGCTTTGGTTGCAGCCTTAAAAGGAATAGACTCTTTAAGTCTGATTCTCAGGGCTCCAAAAAGAGCTTAGTGACTAAACTCACCTTCTGCCCTGCAGAAAGCCAGGCCGTCTTAAAAGAGACTGATAGAAACCATCACAACAAGAGGCCCCCTGACTATACCCTGATTGCAAAGGTGACCATTAGAAGTTGTACCACCCCCTGAGTCAGTGGTCCCAGGGATCAGACCCATCTTACTAGCTGGTCCAGCAAGACTGAAGGGCTTCTGGGCACTCTGCTTTCTCCATCTGGCCAGACTGAGGAGCCATAGGTAATCATGACTATAGAGGGGAAAGAAACCAGCCTATTGCTTGACACTGTCTTGCATCTCTCAGTCCTTTTCAACTCTGGCCTTCCAGCCATCATACTTCAGTTAAAGGGGTCACTGGGGAGGAGGTAATTCACTCTGTTCCACAACCCTTAGGCTATAACTGGGATTCCTTTCTCTTTTTTTATTCCTTTTTGATTATGCTTAAAATTCCTGGGGAGAGATACCTTCTTTTGTTTGAATACTGTAATATACATGCACCCAGGTCAGATATTCTGCCTCCCCTTGGTAGAGACAAAAAAAATCTTGAAGTATGGCCAACTAAAGATAAAATAGCAAGAGCAGTAAGAGATGCCCCAATACAAACACATTTTAAAGATCCCACTGTTTTTCCTCACCAGAGACAATACTCTCCAAGATCTGAAATTAAAAGATTATTGTCTATAATCGATAAGTTAAGGACACAAGGTTGACTTACACCCCATAGCAGTCCTTGTAACACTCCAGTCTTGGGAGTTCAAAAATGTAATGGAGAGTAGAGATTGGTACCAGGCCTTAGACTGATAAATGAGGCTGTAGTGCCAGTCTACCCAGTGGTACCTAACCCGTACACTCTCCTTTCTCAGATCCTGAAAGATGCCAGTGTTATATTTAAAAGATGCCTTCTTTTGTATTCCTTTACATACAGATTCTCAATTTCTTTTTACTTTTAAAAATCTTCATGACCGGGCCTTTCAACTGACTTGAACTGTGCTTCCATAATGGTTCAAGATAGTCCTCATCTTTTGGGTGTTTGTTTTTCTTTGGTATTTTTGAGACGAGGTCTCACTACATAGTTCAGATTGGTCTTGAACTCATTATATAACCCAGACCGGCCTCAAGCTCATAGTGATCCTTCTGCCTCAGCCTCCCAAGTGCTGGACTTACAGACTTGCATCACCACACTGGGCAGTCCCCATCTATAGAGAACTCTTTCCTATCCTAGTTGTGGTCCAGGAAGGTTTATAATTATAATCCCAAGGAGTTGTTATTGGAATTTTAACCAGCTAATTCCAATCTACTACTTCCAATGCAACCCACAGCGAGAAGAAAGACACTGAGACATATATACAGTTGTGGGGGGTCAAGGGGTGCTAAGTTCAACCAAGATGGTGGTTCACCGGAACAAAGACCTCACCCAAAGCCGAACCTGTGTTTTATTAATTCTTCATGAGGGGAGTGGCTCAGGGATCAGTGACAGTGAGAGTGGCAGGAAATACATGACTGTTGTGACTACTGTGAGTTGGGCTGGTTAGGAGGTCTCAGATAACTTCTGGGATAAGCAGAGGGCAAGAAATGCAGACAGAGCAGTCTGCATAATACAACTGAGGTAGTATCTAATAATTTGGGATCTGTGCTTTAGTTCTGATGCACAGTCCTGTTTGCCCTGGGAAGTCATAGCCTCTTTCTTGAGGCTCAGTTGCAGCCGACAGCATGGAGCATGGCTCTCCATCCCGCCTGGCTCAGCCAGGTATTTGGGGAATTACTGGTTGGGTAACACTGACCTGTCTCTTTCTTTGAGAAATTACACATCAGCTCCCCAGCTAACCCAGTTTACATTGCTTAAAGCCAATTGGAGGGACAAAGAAATAGACTAGCCAGCTCTGTACATATCAATACTTGGAGATAGAGCCAAGTTTATCCAAAATGGAGATAGTTGCTCCTCTTTCCAAGGAGAGTCAAGGAGAGTCATCTCTTTGGTCTCCTACACTCATCTTTTTGGGCAAGTGTTTTCCCATGACATGTCATGTTTTTTTTTTTGCAGCACCAGGGATTGAACTCACAACCTCGCACCCGTCAGATAGGCGCTTAAGTCACTGAGCCAAACTCCCAGCCCTGGATTTTTTTGAGGCAGGGTTGCATTGTGTAGCTCAGGCCAGCCTTGCGCTCGCATTGTAGCCCTCGAACTCACAATGCTCCTCCTACCTCAGCCTCCCAAGTGCTGGAATTAAAGGCATGCGCCACCACGCCCGGCACATGTCATGTTTTGAATTTCCCCAGTTCACAGTCCTACAATATGTAGATGATATACTCTTATGTGCCCCCTCAAAAAGACTCTCTAGCCAAGACACCTGTGTTCCGCTAAATTTTCTAGCATATGCAAATTATAAGGTCTCTAGGTCTAAGGCACGACTTTGCAGCCTTGAGGTGGAATACTTGGGCCTTATTTCTAAGGGAACCTGAAGGCTGGGGGGGAAGGGAGAATTAAACCAGTACTTTCCTGCCCATAGCCTAAGACCCTAAAACAGCTAACGGGATTCCTAGGAATTACAGGTTTGTGTCGCCTTTGGATAGCAGGGTATGGTGAGATTGCATGACCCCTCTGTCAGCTTATAAAGAAAGCCCAAAAGGCAGATACCCATATTTTAACCTGGGGACATGATTTCCAAACTGCATTCCAGAAGCTTAAAGAAGCACTTCCAAGTGCCCCAGCACCTAGCCAATGACAGGATACCATTTCAATCTATATGTTGATGAAAGGTGGGGCATGGATTTGAGAGTGTTTACATAGGATTGAACAGCCTGTATGATATCTGAGTCATGAATAAGATATTATAGCAAAGGAATGGCCTCCATGCCTTAGAACTATGGCTCCCATAGCTCACCTGGCACCAGAAGTATCCAAGCTGACTTTAGGCAAAGATCATACACCTCACAATATGGCAAGACTTATTTCTTCCAAAGAGAGCCTATGGCTGTCAGACAACTGACTTCTTAAATACCAGGATCTACTTCTAGAAGGATAGTCATTCAAATAAAGACACGTTCCTCCTTAAACTCTGCTACCTTTCTACCAGAAAAGGGGAAAATGGCGGCTAAAAGACATGACTGCAAGCAGGTAATTCTCCATCTGTGTGCAGCCGTATGAGACTTGTTAGGCACACCCCTTCCTGACCCCAGTTTGACCCTCTTCTGTGATGGCAGTTCCTTCATGGAAAGCGGGACAAGAAAGGTAGGGCGTACCATGTGACTATATCAGACACTTGAAAGTTGCTCATTTGTCCCTGGGACTAGTGCCCACCTAGCAGAACTCATAGCTCTGACAAGAGCTTTACAACTCAGTGAAGAACAGAAAGTCAGTATTTATACTGACTCAAAGTATGTTTTCCTAGTGCTGCCTGTCCATGCAGCCATATAGAAAAAAAAGGATTATCTAACAGCTGATAGAGCGCCCATAAAATATCATAAGGTGATAGATGAACTTTTATCATCTGTCTATACGCTCTCCAAAGTGGTGGTAATTCACCATTGAGGGCAACAAAAAAGAGCGAACAAAGTATTTCAAGGTAATCAACTGACCGATGCAGCTGCTAAAGAAGCTGCCTGAAGGCCCTCCTTTCAGGCTGCCCTCATCTGGGAAGGGTCCTTGATCATACTCAACTCAAATATGCTTAGGAATCAACTGGGCTGTCTCCCATGGGTGTCAGTTCCTTCTGTCAAGATGGTTACAATCAGATGATGCTAGTCAGTGAAGAATTATGAAGTCTTTACATCAAACTTTTCACCTGGGGAGAGACAAGACACACCAGAATTCATAGAAAAGGGACTTTCTCAGTGAATACAGCAAATAGTTAAGATAGTGAACTCTGCCAAAAGAGCAGTCCTCTTAACTGGACTATAACCCCTGCAGTATACAGAGACATGGTAAACATCTGGAGAAGCTCAGTTTTACTCCTATGTCAGAGTAAGGGGCTCCAAAACCTATTGGTCTGGGTAGATACTTGCACAAACCGGGCTGAGGCCTTTCCTTGTTAAACAGAGAAGGCCTAAGGGGATACTTGTGCAGTTGTGAAAGCTAAATGTTGGGTATACATTCCTGATCCTTCTGCTAATATCTCAATGGCTGTTTGATATTAAATGACAGGTTAATGCCATGTTAGATTCTAAAATTCCCTAGACCTTTTCTTTACCCTCTTTGTGGGATGCTATTACTGGCTCTTTCTGATGGAAATATCTGTTGGTTGTATGCATAATAGTCCTGTTGATCTTATTATTTGGTCCATGCATACTTAATTTTCTTTGGCCTTGTCTTCTCCAGACTTAAAGCTATACGCCTACAAGATGAGAATGCCTGGTGTCTACCAGGGGCCTTTAGATAGAAGCTCTGGAGAGCATCTCTTACTATGATCACAACTGTGACCCCCTTCAGGAAGAAGTAGCCAGAATGGTCACTGCCTCTTGCCCCATCATGGCAGTTAGGAATGACTCTTCAGAGGGGAAATATTATAGGTCGCTGAGTTAGGTAGAAATATTATGGACAGTCAGACAGGGATCAGTGCAGAAAATGAAAACACATCATAACAGTGGTTGGAGGTGCATCTGTTAGAGACCAGGTCTCAAAGACAAAATGACCAGGCCTACATAACTCCCCAGGAGATAAGATAACTGATATCACCTGGTCCAGGAAAGTCTAGATAGACATCAGTTATCCCGGTGGGTGAACAAGACCTCCTGATGCATCCCTTCCTAAAAAGGTCTTTGTTCTTTCCATGTTCACTTGCTATGTGACCTGCTTCTCCACTGGATCAATATTACCTAAGCAAGTTTACTTGTAATCTTTAGGTTGATCATAGTTTTGACCCACGTCGTACCCACCTCATGATTTTGCTCTATAAAACTTCCTTTGAGAAATGGTCTCATTGACAACTGACTTTTGGTCCCCTTCTGTCCCGCAGAAGCTATCTCAATAAAATTTTTCTTACTCTAAACCTCTGTTATTCTTTCTTCAATTTTGAGGAACACAGACTTGCACCATCTGACATCTAGTAGGGTAGGAGTTGTATTATTTCCCTGTATATCAGTAGGAAAGTGATTTAGTGCTTAGTACATATTGGGAGCTAAATAAGCACTGTATTTTTCTCTTAACTTACTGAACTTTAACCTCCTTCAGCATACCTGTTTTTTCTTTTTAGAGAAAAAGATGACTTGCATCTTGTCTTCCCATTTTTTCCACGTTTTCCTTTTTCTCTTGTATCTTCATATCTTTGTCTTTCCTGCTATGTTGAAATATGCATAGTGATATTATTTTAGAGAATCCTCTTAGTTGTTATACTACAAATTGCCCTCAAGAACCAGACAAACTTACTGTGTTTGCAGAAGATATTAGATAATTTTTACCTTAATTCTAATACTTTATAGGTTTAGTATATGGGATAGAATTACTGTGAGAATTACTGTAAGAATTTCATAACCATTGAGTTGATTGTGATGAAGTTAGAAAAGAATGGGAAGAGTTGTTCCCTGAAGGATCCTATTGTAGGCAGTAAATTATTAGACTGTTAACATGCAATGAATAAGAAGTCAGATGACAGAGTGTGAGTGGTACAGACAGTGGTATGTTATGGAAAGGCAAAGTAGAGAGGTCATTTGAGGCCATAGTTGTCTTTGAAGTCTTTGTAAAAGGCATATTTGAGCAAGGAATATGCTTTTAAAGGATTTAGGGAAGTTGGCTTCAATAAAATATAATCCACATTATTAGAAACACGAAAGTTTACCTATTACATTGTATTTTTGTAAACACCTGGGTTCCCCCATGTGTTTTTTTTTCTATTAAACTTTTTATGGTGACGAAAAACTTGTGGAATTCAACAAAACTATAAACTTAAAACTATAGCAAATTAATGGCGAATTTGCCTGGATGAATGATGTTAAGTAATACAAGTGAGATGTGTTGGTTCCTCCTGATTACCTTGAACGATACACACTGCTTTTTTGTTACATTTTAATGTTAGTATAAAAACTCAGTGTATGTTTTGAAACCTAGTATATTCTAACTTGAAGTTTATGTGCTAAAATCATTGGCTCCAATTACATTTTTAACTGAAAATATTACATGTGCTGAATACAAACAATTTTGTTAGGATCATTTCTTTTCAGAGAGAATTATTAGACTGTGGGTCAGGAGAATATAGAAGACACAGTATAACTGGATTTCAGCCAGACATTTTATAACATTTCTCTGTTGAAAACGGGGATAATGTTGGTTGGATAACTGACCAAATAATTAGCTAGAAATGTAATTAGTTGAGTAGTACCTCTAAAAGTTAATAAGAATTAATTGGTAGCAACTTGAGAGAAACTTTGAGTGACTTGCTGACATTCATTACACGTTTTCTTTGTAATGTGTTAACATCATCACACAAAAATGGTGAGACTATGCATATCAGATTTTTGAGCAAACTCTTTCTTGCATTAACTTATTGAAAATAATAGTTCCAGCTGAAATGGTAGACTGAGGCTAACATGATAGTTTGATGGAACTTGGTGCAAAGTTCTATGTATGGATTCAGAAACCAGTTGCACAATTATAGGGTGAAGGAGATGTAGTTGTGCACAAAAATCTCTGTTATTTTAACTACTGTAATAAAGTTAATATGGATATAGAATGTAATGGAACTACCAGAAGGCGTCTCAAAATCATCATCTGTACCAAGAGGAGGAGAAAGGTCAGAAGAGGGAGGATGTTAAGTTTATATACTGTTGAGTATACTGCATAAATGGTCTGCTCTTGAGATAATATTTCAAAGAGAAAACATAATTAAGTGTTGACAAGGATATGGAGACAGAAACTTGCATCCATTTCTTCTCAGGGTATGGAATGGTGCAGCTCCTGGGGGAAATTTTTTGATAGTTCCTCAAACAGTTAAACATGGAGTTACTCTGTGTTTCAGATGTTCAACTTCTAGGTATACAGGAGATGATCAGAAACGACAATGAATGCTTAAATAAATTTATTGCAGTAGAAGACACATCAGTCTTCCTGAAAATATTTCCTCTTCCCTTGAATACGTTTATTCCATCATTCTTGCCACTTTCTGAAGCATATCTGTAAGTTTTCTTTTCCTGCTGCTGGGTGCCACCTAACAGAAAGGCAGTCTTGTAAAACCAGTGCAGTGCTTCCTCATCCACCTTCTTCACCAGATCTGGCAGTGTGTGACTTCTGGCTCTTCCCTAAACTCAAAATGAGCATCAAAAGTTAATGTTTTCAGGGGATTCAGGACATTAATGTGACCCCATGAAGTGAAACCAGACAATGAAGGAAGACTTCCAGAATTGCCTCAGAAAGTGGCAAGAACAATGGGAAAAGTATGTTTGAAACATATAGGGGTGGGGATTTTGAAGGAGATTAATGACAATGTGCTGTTTACTAAAAAATTTTCAAAAAATTTCACCACATTTTTAAAAATCACACCAGGTATACATACTTCAATGCAATTAGAATAGGTCTTCAGACAACTACTGGATAATGGGTACCAAATGCAGTTAGAAAGGTAGTATCTCAGAATGTTAAAAAAGAAAATAAAAAATTTATTATTGAATCAAATGCTGGCAAAGATGTGAGAAAAGGGAACTCCCCTGTACTGTCGGTGGAAATGTAAACCAGTACAGCCTTTGAAAATATTATGGAGGTTCCTCAAAAAGCTAAAAAAATTGAGCTGCCATTTGATCCAGGTGTCCTACTACTGGATTCATCTCCAAAAGGAATGAACTCAGTATATTGATGAGACATCTCTAGTCCAATGTTTAGAATCAACCTAGTTGTCCACTAAGAGATGAATGTATTTTACACTAATTAAGAAAAATGTATCAGTAAATATAGGTAAATTAAATAGTACTGAAAGTCTAGAAATAAACTGTTACATTTCTGGTCCATGTTTTTTTGTTTCCCTACTCCAGCAAAGCTGATAATTAAGTGAGGGAAAGAATGGTCTTCTCAACAAATGGTGCTGAGACAACTGGGTTGCTACTCCCTCATTCCATACACAGAATTAAAAATGGGTCATAAAACTAAATGTAAGAACTAAAATTATAAAATTCTTTGGAGGAAATAGGAATAAAGCTTAATGACTTATGTGTCAGGCAAAGTCTTCTTGAATAACACACCGGAAGCACAAGGGACAAAATGTTAAATGGGTAAATTCTGTTTCACTGAAATTGAAAACATTTGTGCTTCAAAATATACTATCAAGAAAATGAAAAGACAATTCAGAAGATGGGAGAAAATGTCAGTAGGTCATACCTAATAAGGGACTTGGATCTATACAAAGAACTCTTAATACTACTCAATAGTAGAAAGATGACTCAATTAAAAAGCAAAAAACTGATTGGCATATGAATGGCATACGAATTGTATCTTGCTCAAAAAATCTAAAAAATGGGTCAAATAGAATATGTTTAGAGGAGAGTTCTGGTCTTATGATGGGACTCAATGTTAAAATCCTCTTAATTCCTGCGTTCTCTAAGATGTACCTTTTATACTGAGGATGTTCCTTCTGTTCTCTGACTTTAATGAAGTGTTTGGTACTTTATTTGTATGCCAACCTTGTCTTCTAATTATCATGCAAATATTCATTGTGGAGTAGAGTGTTTGGGTTATATTTCCTTTTTGACTTACCCAGTATTATGACCCCCATACAAATAAAAGGAAAATATTCTTAGTATCAAAGTGAAATGGATTCTTTTCCTGCAGTCCACCTATTGCTCAATTTTTCCATAATGTCCTTAAATAGCTCCTGTATAATGGTTTGTTTGTTTGTTTATTTGTTTTACTTTTGGCTGCACTTAATAGAATATTGAACTATAGGTGACATCTGAGTTTTCTGACATCTCTCTTCCTGCCAGTGGCTGTTAGGGGTCCAGCAGCCCTGGCTTATGTGCTCAAAGGCAGGAAGTAGGGGATTGGATGGCTGTTGCTGCTACCGCTACCACTTTTCCTTTTTAAACATGTTTTTGAATAACTTTAAAACTTACAGAAGAGTTGTGACAATAGCAATGTGAACTTGTCTAGTATTTATCTAGATTCATAAATTAGGACTGTTCTGTGTATTTACTTTTTCCTTTCTCTTTGTATGTGTGGATCTATCTGTCTTTCTAGGTGTAGCTCAAGAGTTGTTTTATATTTTGATGAAAGTTGCAGGTACCATGATTTTGTCCTTAAATACTTCACATCTCAAAGAAGAGGACTTTCCTAAATGGAGCAGTGATTCAGTTCAGGAAATTTAACATTGTGAACAGATTGGGTTCTCTGAAAAGCTGATGCTGAGACAGTTATAAATTGCACAAATGTAAAAGGAGGAAGCAGGATCAGGAGGTCAGTCTGTCAGACTGTGATCATACTCAGTCTGCAGGCACCAGAAGACTGACCGGGACCCAAAATGGTCTGTGAGAGAAGCTCTGTGTTTTGCAGAAATTGCTTAGCCTGTACCCACACCTTTCTCTATTAGGATGTGGAGCTGTCTAGAGAATAGTGTGACTGTCTTGAAAACCAAAGCCGATCTGGGGGCACTCAGTTAATCTTACTCCTTACACTTATGGTCACAGTGAGTATTGGATATGAGGGATATGTGTCTGTGGGATTCCAATCATACAGTGTTCTTTCTATGTACTCTGTATCAGTTCCTGTGTAATTCATATTCAGATTCATCAGTTGCCAGACAACTTTCGTTACAGCAACAGCCCCTACTCCATCAGATCTCTTTCTTTATCATCTAGAAAACTGAAGAAGCTCCCCAGGTAACTTTCCTGTATTTTTCATTGGTCTTGAACCAGGTTGCTTGCCAACCTAGTAAATCAATCACTGGCAAAAGAGAGTGAGATTTCCAGGATTAGTTTAGACCTCTAGAGATTCATTATATGTCTGAGGGAGGGACTGCCTTTTCTGATCATGCCCTTCTCACTTGATACCTAAACAAACAAATATAGCATGTGTTCCTTAACAAGAGACAAGGATGGAAAGGCTGTGGTCAGACAACGAAACATCCTGCTGGAGTTTTCTGTTGCATCATTTTTTTTTTAATTGAGAAAAGAAACTGCATTTTTGTCATTAAGCCAGCTTCTTGATTATTCTGTCTTTTGAATAGAATCTGTTTCTTTCTTCCTTTCATGGAGTTCATCAATTTTCTGATTTAATGGGATAAATTACTGTCTATTCCTGCTTCTCAGCTGTCATCCTGGGGCTTTCTTTTTATTTCACTCTTGGATCAGTTTCAGTGTTTCCTGTGTATCTCATGTCAAACTTCATTGGTTCTCATCCTAGTTTTGCTAAAGGACACCTTCAAATAAATGTCTTTATGTTGCATTCTTGCTTG
The DNA here is from genome assembly GCA_004363535.1 of Dasyprocta punctata. Taxonomy (NCBI): domain Eukaryota; kingdom Metazoa; phylum Chordata; class Mammalia; order Rodentia; family Dasyproctidae; genus Dasyprocta; species Dasyprocta punctata. Next base: position 143,784 of record RJWM01000138.1, on the reverse strand, counting down.
GTTGATTATTTGGATATAAAATTATTTCACTTCGGAAATTTTTGAGTCACTGCTCTTTACAATTGAGAATTGCTGGTTTTTAATCAGATTCTTGATTCCCCCCCCCCCCTTAGATCATTTAGAACTGATCTTTTCTTGGTCTTTTTGAAATTTCACAGACTTGATCTTCATACCTCTTTCAGAGAGCAGAGGGTATGCCATTTCTTCTCATTCATTTGTTACCTGACTCCCTACCTTATTTTGTACCTCTGCCTTATTACTGATCTTTTTAGGCTAGATGATTTTAACATCTGTGTAGATGGTCTATCTGATACCTGTAGCCTCTCGATAGACCTGTGCCTATTAGTTTTTCTGTTGTCCTTGCTAATAAATCCATTAGGGTGTTTTGCACTCCTGCTTCCTGGGCTGCCCTTTAGTGCAGAGGGACCATTTGGGGTGTTGCTCGACATAAGTTCCATTCTCCTTGCCAGTGCTTGCTTGGTTTAGACATAGGGACCCATGAAGGAAGCCTGCTGGCGTCTGTGCTCCTTGAGTTTTTGAAGGGACCTTGTCATGTGAGCTCATGATACATGGATTACTGACACCATATTGGGTCAGAGGGAAGAAAGCAAAACAATGAACAGCTCTCAACTCAAAGTTGTTACAATCTGAACTCTTAATCTTTAGCTAGCTACTCTTTCATATAGTTTTTCAATCTTACTGATTGTTCAGGCCCCAGATCTTGCAATTATGCCAGCCTTCTCTTTCTGTCACATTCCCTATTCTATTCAGTACAAAATTCTGTAGGCTTCTCCTTTAAGTTACGTTTACCTTTTTTTTTTTTTTTTTTAAACTATTTCTCCTGCTACCATGCCAGCCCAAGCCACTGTGGTTGCTCACCTGGGTTACTGCAGTAAGGCATGCCTACCCAGGAGTTTTCTTAGGATCAACTAAACAGACTTCTGACTGCCGTAGGTCACATTTGACACCAGATTTGCTTGGGAGGATATGGGGTAGGGAACACGGCTGGCTTTCCAGTGGGGGCACTCCTGGTATAATCTCTCATGTGGGTCTTTGTAACAGTCTGTATTGAGACTCGTAAAACTGTTCGCTGAGAACACTCGGGAGGCTCACATAGGTGGGTTGTACGTAGCTAAGGTAGCTCAGGAGTCCCATGTTCTGTAGAAGCCGTTATCCCAGATTACAGTCCCAGTACAAGTTCCAGCATCCCCACAGGCTACCTGCCAAATTCCAGGAGTCAGCACATAAGAGATTCCCAGAATTGTGGCCTCTCAGGAGGTATTTATGCTTCCTCCTGGTCCTTTTGCAGTTTACCAGTGGGCCATTTTTACCCAAAGCCCTGTTGCCTGGTAACAGCAGCTGACATTCTGCCTGTATGGTTTCTAGGGAACGGCACTAACAGAGCTAAGTTAGCAGAATCCCAGAACAATTTCTCATGCTGCAAGACCTAACACTTTAGTTACAAATAGCCTCCTGACTAGAGATCTCACCACTTCTTTGCTTTTCTTCACCTTCCTCAGTTGTGTCAGCACAGAGGCCAGAGCGATCCTTTCAAATGGCCATCACTGTCCCACAAACCCTGCAGCACTCCCCACATCTCACAGTGACCTTCCCTGAGCTGAGCCTCATAACCTCAGAGACCCTCACTTCTTCCATTTCCTCACCTGTTTCCCGGTTTTGTTGTTGCTCTGATGTGGCAGGTCAGTTTTCTTTGGGCTTTCACTGCTCCTTATTATGGTTGGAGCACTCCCTTGTTTAAATATCACCTTGTTTTTGTTTTTGTTTGTTTTTGTTTTTTTGAGATAGGCTTTTGCTATGTAGTTAAGGCTGGCCTTGGACTCAATACGTAGCCCAGGCTGGCCTGTAACTCACAGTGTTCCCGGTTTGAATATCACCTTTTCAGGGAAGTGCAGTGCAAGCATTACTGCCTCCAACACTTGCTACCCCATTATTTTTTTCTATTTTTCTTTTCATACTCCATAATTTACCTCTTATTTATTGTCTTCCACAGTTAGAGTACTAGCTACACAAGGGCAAGATTCTTCATCTGTTAAGTTCATTGATACAGCTTGGCTGCTTCAGACAGTGCCTAATGCATAGCTCAGGCTTCGTGTTTTGTATGTAGGTGTCTGGCTTGGACAAGATCTGCATGTGTTTCCCACATGCACTGGGGGGAGTTGAGGGCCAGCGCTGGTGGGATGCCTCTGACGCAGTCAGCGCGTGTCTTCTGTATCAGGGCAGTTCCAGTGTTCAATCAGGAGGAGGGAGAGAGATTCAGACCAGGGAAGCACACGTATCCCATCAGGATGGCCACCCTCTCTTCTTGTCTTCCTGTGGCCAGAACTTTCTCATACTGCCACAGACAATTTCAAGAAAAGCTGAGAAATGTCATTTTTAGGTGGGTAGCCGTGTCTGTAGCTAGAACTCAGCACTTCTGTTTCTAAAGGAGGGAGAATGAATGTCAGAGTATAATTGGACGATAAATATTTTAAATAAATGAGCACTTGTTTCTAGAGGGCTTCCCGTTCTAAGCATTTTAAAATCTAATCTTAATCTTCATGAAACCATCTTAAAATAGGACCTTTATTACTGCTTTATAAGATGTAGAATTTGTAAGTAATTTTTTTATTTTAAAAAGCAAAACAAAAGGATAGAAATGATACAGAGTTTTAAAAAAGTAGGAAATTAACACTAGTTAATATATTGCATATTGTTATCTACAGAGGGTGTAAGTAAATTTTAATGGGAAGACTGGTTTCAGTTGAGATTTTGGTATTGCCTTTGAAATAGCAATATACACTTAAAAAAAAAAAACTCCAGGGACTGGAGATATATAGCTCAGCAGCATAAGCGCCTGCCTGGCAAGTGCCAGGTCATGAGTTCAATCCCCAGTACCCAAAAAAAAAAGAAAGAAAAAATCCAAACAGTGTCACCTTCTGTCTTAATGGCAACCAAAGCTGAGAACATGATTTGTAAAGATATGCAGAAAAAGTTGAAATTAGAGCCAGATGACACAGGCCTTCTTAACAGAATTCTCCAAAATTTTTATGAATTGATTTCATCTTGTTTCATTTTCTTTTAACACAACAAGATCATCTTGGTAAAATTCTTTCAACTAATGTATCACTAAAGGTTATTGTACATATTGTTTTTAATCCATACAAAATATTTAAAAATGTGAATAAGTTTTAAAACAGACTTCTACCCCTTATCCCTACTCACTCTGAGATTCTGTTTATCATAGTGTAAAGTTTTGCCTTAGGTGAGAAAAATACTTCCAAGAGTGAGAGTCATCTGGGAAGTAGCCTTTGAGAAATGAGTTTTTTTTTTTTTTTCCCGGCACCGGGGATTGAACTCACAACCTTGAACCTGCCAGGGCAGGCGCTTAAGCCATTGAGCCAAACTCCCAGTCCTGGTTTTTTTGAGGCAGGGTTGCACTATGTAGCTCAGGCCAGCCTTGGGCTCGCATTGTAGCCCAAGCCGGCCTCGAACTCACAACGCTTCACCTACCTCAGCCTCCCAAGTGCTGGGATTAAAGGCATGCACCACCATGCCCGGCTTGAGTTTTTTTTTTAATTGATACTTTAAAAATTATCTCCAGCAAATACTGCCTTAGTTTGTTGCGTAAGTTGGCCATACATGAATTACAAGTGCAAGAATGTTAGTACCTCTTTCCTTGGGAATTTTTTTTGAGGGGGTGGATATAATTTTATGAAGGAAAATCAGTCTCTTCTGCTCTCCCAGTCTGTCTCCCCGTCTCTCTCTTTAACTTAACGCCCCTCCCAAGCCTCTCACCCCACTGTAAGATCAGGGGAAGATTCTGCTCTTTAACCAGCCATTTGTTCTTCATAAGAATATTGCTGTATGAAAACCCTCCCTAAAATGGTGATTTGAAACAAAATCAGTATTTTATTTGCTCACAAAAATGGGGGTCAGCCAGACTCAGCCAGGCATTTCTCTTGGGTTTTCTCTTGAAGCTGCTATAAGGAGAGTGGCTTGGGCTAGAGTCCTCACTCGCTTGTCTGGCATAGGTCTGGGAAGGGCTCAGAACAACTCTGCTTCTCTTTTGAGCGTGCTCTTCTTGTGGTCTCCCCTCAGTCCTGGGCCCCCAGAATGGTGTCCAGGAGACTGGCTGTAGCTGCACGTGGCCTTTTCTGGCTTGCCCCAGCAGTTGGCCTCACTTCTGGCACGTGCCGTTTTTGGAGGCATCACAAAGACTGCCTGGGTGAAGTGCAGGGGACAAGTGTCCCACTCCTTAGTAGAAAGTCTGCCAGAGAACTTGCAGACCTGTTTTTAAAACCTATGTGTGTCCCTTCAACTGTATCTGTTAAAATTAGACCAATGAGAGCCAAACTGCCTTTAGTCCCAGCTGCTTGGTAGACTGAGGCAGAAAGATGGCAAATTTAAGACCAGCTTGGACAACTTAGTGAGACTGTCTTAAAATAATAAATTAGAAGAGTGCTGGGAATGTAGCTCAATGTGACCCTGGGTTTGATCACCAGTATTAAAAAAAAAAAAAAAAAAAAAAAAAAAAAAAAAAAAAAAAAAAAAAAAAAAAGACCAGTTAGTATTAGAGAAGTCCAGTACTGTGTTAGAGAAGAGAGTCAACTAAGCACAGTGAACCATCAGAGGGGAAAAGCCAATGTACGTGCATTGCTGAATTTGAAACATTCTTCCATAACTAAAAAAAATACATATTTCAATGGACACTAGTTGCACATGTTTGTGGGACAGTGTGACTTTTTTTTTCTGTACTGGCAATCGAACTTGGGACCTTACGCTTGCCAGGCAGGTGTTGTACCACTGAGCTGTATGCATCCCTGGCTCGATATTTTCAATACATGTATACAGTGTATAACGATCAGGTCAGGGTAACTGGCTTATCCATTACCTCAGACATTTTTCCTTTCTTCATGTTGAAACATTCAAAATCCTCTGTACTAGGTATTTTCTCCATAATCTTTATGATTATATTCAGTATTTCCAGATTTTTTTTTGACATTGAACTTGGCTCAAAATCTGTAGGAATCCTTGTGTCATCTTTCTTTTCAACCAGTGTAACTTTCAATATCCTTCCAGATTCTCAGTATCTACTTTGCACGAAATGTCTGTTAGTCATCTAAATGTCTGTCTGTTTTGCTGTCTTTTCAGTTTCGTCATCACTGTCCTGGACAGGCCTTGGCAGTTTCTCACCCAGATGCTGCCCCCTCTTGCAATTGTTCCTTCCTCTGCTGTGTGCCACTTCGGTGTATCTTTCTAAAACTCGGTGTGGTGAGGTTGCTTCTTTGATTAAAAGCCCTCTGGGGCTGTCTATCCAAATTCCTTAACATATGTATTCCTGTTCTTTTCTAATTTGGTTCAGCACAATCCAGACTTTATTTCTTGCCATTTCCCACAAGTGTGTATTTTCTCTGATGACACTGAATCTCTCACTGTGATTGTAACTTTTTGTCTTTGTGTGTATGTGTTTGTGTATCTCTCTGTAACAACATATATTACATACATACACTCAAACACATATGGGCAGCTTGGCTCAGATTTTAACAGATAACAGGAGAATATGTATATGTACGTATGTATATATGTATAATGTAATTTTAGAACAGAGAGAGGGAAAGACAAACAGAAGCACTATTTATAATATATTTTTTTAAAAATCTGTTGTTTTTATGTTTAGTGCAGATCATGTAATTTCATACTATGTAGTGGGATAAGTAATATTGAGGATTTCTTAATAAACTTATATTTTAATCTTTTACAATTAGTGCAGTTATAGTACATATAATATAAAACTTTCCTTATTTAAAATGATCCCTGTGGTTGGACATGTGTAGGAAGGATTTTTAAAACTGTTAAAAGTTATCTCAAGTGAATGATTTTAGTCCTGTAGTTTGGTACCACATGTCACTGTTAAGTGACACATTTGTCTTTAATGCAATTCATGGTTCATCTGTCAGATGTCAGCTTTTACCGAGCAGCTTTACTGCCTTTGATTTTTTTTCCCTTTAAATCAGGCATATGCAACTCACTTGTTGGCTTTCTTTGCTATTCCATTCTCTTAAGAATATGAGGTTCTTTATATAATGATTTTGAACAAGTAAGTATTAATCTATGAAATAGTTAGCATTTTCCTCCCCGTCTTTTATAATGCTTCTTGGTTTCATAGGATCACTCCTCCCCTTTCCCCTCCCTACTCCTGTCTCTTCTTCTCTTCTGCTTTCCTTCATTCCTTTCTTAATATATAACAGCTTTATTGAGGTATATTTCATGTATCCCAAGAGTCACCTTTTTGGGGGGCAGGGAATGAGGTTTTGCTTTGTGACCCAGGCAGGCTTCAAACTCGCTTGTCAGCGTTATGAGTAGCTGGAAATAAAGATGTGTGCTGCTGAACCCAGCTAAAATTAACCCTTTAAAATTATTCCATTTAGTGGGTTTTATCATATTTAGAGTTGTATAACAATCTAATTTTACAACATTTTTATCACTGCAAAAAAAATCCCTTACCCATTAGCAGTCATCCTTTCCCCTGTTAATATGCATTCTGTTTCTACAGCTTTGTTCACAGACTTTCTTAACATTCTCAGTAAATACATTTATTGGCTAATTACAAAAATTCTGTTAGATGTTGTCCCAGGGAAGGGAAGGGAGACAGGAGACAGGGAGAGAGAGACAGAGCGAAGCAGACAGACACAGGGAGAGTAAAAAATAGTTCCTAAAATTTTTTTTTTTTTTTTTTTTTTTTGGTACCGGGACTCAAACTCAGGACCTCATGCTTGCCAGGTAGGCACTGTGCTGCTGAGCTATATCCTCGGCCCAGTTATTAAATTTTTAAAAATTGACTGCGGTAATTTTGGAAGCTTGGCAAGTCTGAAATCTACAGGTAGGTTGGCATGCTGGAGACCCAGGGAAAAGTTACAATTTGGTCTGTGTTATAGCTGGTGTCTGGATGTCCCTCTAAAGCCTCATATGGTCATAGGTGGATGTTTTCAAAGGTGGCTGGGTCTAGAGTGTGTGATGCTGGGATTAGGGGTGTGTGATTACTAAATTAGTTCACTGATTGATTTGGCATAGTTGCGGGAGTGAATAATGGGAAGGCCGTCCTTGGGTGTACTACCCGCCCTAAGTACAGGTAGCCTGGATAAAATAGAAGGGGAGAGAAAGAGCTGCTGTGGTCGCTCACTGCTGTGGTGTCTTCTGCCTGCCCTGAGCTGTTTCTCCTCTGTGATGCCCCTGTGCCATCCCACCCTGCCTAGAGCCAGCCAACTACGGACTGAAACCTCTACAAGCTGTGAGCTACAATAAATCTTTCCTCCTTTAACTTTGGGTGTTGGCTATTTTGTCTCAGCAATGAGAAAAGTAACTAAGACAGCATGCTGGCAGAATTCTCTCTCCCAGAAGGGTTACTGTTTCACGAAGGCCTTCTATCAGTTGGATGAAGTTCACCCTCATTTTGGAGTATAATTTGCTTTCCTCAAAGTCTGCCAATTTGACTCTTAGTCTTACGTTAAAAAATAACTTCATTGAAACACCTGGAATCATGTGTGACAACTAGATTTTGGTGTGATGACTTAGTCCAGTTAATACCTAAAATTAAGCACCATACAGTTATAATATTTACTCAGATGCTTAAAGAGAGAACTGGAAAGAAAGAACATCAAGTTGGAGAATGGGGGGAATTACTGTACCTTGTAGTCTTGGTTCTGCCAGTAAGAAGCTTTAACCTTGGACAAATCTTGTAAACTTTTTGGGCTGTAGGTTTAAACATCTACTAAATGAGAGAATTGAATTTGACTAGCTTTCTCCCCCTACCCTTTTTTGTTTTGTTGTGTTTTTTTGAGTCAGTGTTTCACTGTGCAGTTCAGGCTGGCCTTGAACTCACCATGTAGTCCACCTTGGCCTCAAAGTTGCAGCAATCCTGTCTCATCCTCTAGAGGGCTGAGGTTACAGGCGTGCACCACCACATCGAGCTTTTTTTTCTTTCTTAAAGTAAGTTCTTATTTAGAAGCTTAATATTAGAAACAAAGTTGGAGCAACTTAAGTCATTTCTAAAACCCCTTTAAGTTCTAACACCTGTAATTGTTGTAATTTTGAGTTTGGATTTATGATTTTTAAACATGCCAGGTGTTTCTAGGACTTATAAAACCTAGAAACAAAATTTAGCAGGTGACTTATAAATGTTATTTAGGTGTAACAAGTTAAGATCCATTGGGGTAAACTGAAATTTCATTAAGTGATATTGAATGTAGTTTTTTTTTTTTTTTTTAAAGTGTGAATAATACCTCACTTGGATTGTGCTGATCTGCGTTTAATTTGGAGATGGGAAAACAGTGCTGAGTTGGTCTTTTAAAGTAGGAAGTGACTGATAATATCAATCTTTTTCAATGACCACAGAAGAACCTTGAGCCAGGAAGAGTTCAAGTATAGATAGAAAGGCCTCTAGGGACTAAGTCCTGGGGCATCCAGTGTGATGGAGAGTAAGAACTAGTAGATAAAATTGAGAGAGAGTGACCATTGATGGTCAGAGAAAAACCTCAGCAGTGTGTTGTCCTGGAAACCAAATGAAGAAACATTTCCAGGTTGTGATCAACTGAATTATATCCTACTAACTGGTCAGGTCAAATGAAAATTAAAATTTATTTTATCAATAGCTAATCAAATGTTTCAAAGTTTAAAAATACCCAAGGTGTAAAGTTACTAACTCTACTTTCCATTTAATTTTTTAAAAATAGATTATTATTCAGAACATTCCAGGTTCCCAGTAAAATTGGAAGGAATGCAAAGTCTCTATCATCAACATTCTCTGCAACAGTGTTACCTTTGCTGCAATTGATGAACCTGTATTGACACATCATTATCACCCAGAATCCATCGATTACATTAGGGTTCATTCTTGATATTGTACATTTTAGGAGTTTGTACAAATATAAAATAACATTCATCATTGTAGTATCAAACATTATTTTCACCTCCCCTAAAATCTTCTGTGCTCTTACAGTTCATCCTTCCCTCCTCTCCTCTCTCCTGACAACTACTGTACTGATCTTTTTGCTCTGTCCATAGTTGTGCCTTTTCTAGAGTATCGTAGAGCTGGAATCATACAAATATGCATCCTTTTCAGGCTAACTTTCTTCACGTAGTAATATGCATTTAAGTCTCCTCTATGTCTTTGCATGGCTTGATAGCTCATTTCTTGTTAGTATTGAATAGTATTTTATTGTATGAAAGTGTATCAGTGTGTCTCAGCATTTTTAACATTCATCCACCGAGTGATATCTTGGTTGCTTCCAAGTTTTGGTATGAATAAAGTCGTTATACATATCCATGTTTTAAACATTCATGGTTTTTGTGTGGATGTCTTCAGTTCCTTTCGGTAGACACAAAGAGTGCAATTACTGAATATATTTAGAAAGGTGTGTTTAGTTTTATAAGAAATCAGGAAATGGTCTTCCAAACTGGCTGTCCTATTTTACATTCCCACCTGCAAAGAATGAAAATTTCTGTTAATTTGTATTCTGGGCCATGTTTGGTATTTTCATTGTGGATGTTGGTCATTTATCATGGGTGTGTAGTGGTATCTCATTGCCATTTCAGTTTGCATTTCTCTGATACCATATGGTATGGAATGTCTTCATGTGTGTATTTTTTGTCTGTATGTCTCTTTAGGACTTTGGCCCTTCTTCTTTCTGTTTTTTTTTTTCTTTTTTTCTTTTTGTCTTTTGAGACAGGATCTCACTATGCAGTTCAGGCTGGCCTTGAGCTCACTTTGTAGCCCAGGCTGGTCTCGAACTTGCAATGATCCTCCTGCCTCAGCCTCCCAAGTGCTGGGATTATAGGTGTGCCCTACCACGCCTGGAATGGCCCTTCTTAAAATTAGATTTTTTTTATTATTTGATTTTAAGAGTTATTTTGGTTACCAATTCTTCATCAAGTATGTATTTTGCAAGCAGATCTATGCCTAGATTAATTTTTTTGCATATGTGTGTCTACTTGTTCAGCACCATTTATTGAAGACTGTGTTTTTCCAGTTATGTTGCTTTTATCCCCTTACCAAAGATCACTTAACTCTATTTATGTGAACTGATTTCTGCTCTGTATGTTTCATTGATTTATTTTACATTTGCCAATGCCTTCTATACAGTTTTGATTACTGTGTTGTTACAGTCAGCATTGGCCTGGGTGGTCGGTTCTCTAACTTTGTCCTTTTCAGTATCGTGTAAGCTATTCTGGGTCTTTTGACTTTCTTATAAGCTTTGGGGTCATATCGTCATATCCACAAAATAATTTGCTGAAATTTTGATTGGGATTACATTGAAGCTATAGCTCGAGTTGGAAAGAACTGACATCTTGACAGTACTGAGTTTTCCTATCCGTGCGCATGAAATATCTGTTTAGTTTTTCTTTGATTGCTTTCATCAAAGGTTTGACATTTGCCTCATATACCTATTTGTTAGTTTTATACATCAGCATTGCATTTGGGGGAGGTGCTAATATAAGTGATACTGTATTATTAATGTCAAATTCTACTTGTTCATCACTGGTATACGCAGACCCAACCCGCAATGGTTTGACATAAGATTTTTGAACTTTATGATGGTGTAAATTAATATGCATTCTGTAGAAATCATACTTCAAATTGTGAATTTTGATCTGTTCCATGGTTAATGATATGCAGTATGATATTCTACAGTGCTGGGTGGTGGTAGTGAGCTGCAGCTTCCAGTAAGCCGCATAATCACAATGCCAAATGATACTCTGTAGTGTACTCTGTTGCCAGTGTTATTTTTGGGTATGGGAATTCAATAAATTACATGAGATAATTAACACATTTGTGTTAGATGGTTTACCCACCTGTAGCATTCTGAGCATGTTTAAGGTAGGCCAGGCTGTTTGGTAAAAGGCACATTAAATGTGTTTTTATTAACAGTGTTTTCAGTTTGCCACACTGTTTATCAGGATGTAAAACACAAGGGTGTAACCAGATACTTAGTCAAAGGCTAGTGTATGTTGCAATAAAAACAATTTTACAATTATCAGTGATTTAAAACACAAAGAGTTACTTCTCAGTTACTTCAAGCCCTTATCTTTCAGGGCAGAGTTGCCTTTCCCTAAAGGCTTAGCTTTACACCTCTATTTGAACACCTGCCTCATTGATTGCTGAGGCCAACAATTAAATGCTTGCAGTGGAAGTTTAGATTACTCCTGCTCACATTTCTTTGGCCAGAACAATTCACAATTGCTTAACTTCAGAAGGTAAAGTACAGTTCTCCACTGCGCAGAGGAGAGAGGGAAAATTGTGTTTGTGTGTGTGTGTGTGTGTGTGTTTAAGAGAATCTTTGTGTGTCTAATGCTGATTCGTAAATACTTCTAAGCCTGCCCATTACTCTACTGCTGCGAGAGAGCAACTATCCTAGTGAAGCAAGTGGTTTACATTTCACACCTTTGTTTAGAAGTTTGCTAAGATCTTTCTCTTTGGAATTCAGAAAGTATCACTAGTTCTTTGTGTCAGTTCTCTTTATAAGACTGATAATTTTTTTCTTATGTACATTATCTGGTGCTGCTGAATAGCACTGTTGTAGGTTGACTGTGGCAGGCCTTACACTCCCTATTTCCTTTCTCTCAATGGATAAACAGAGTGTGTGGAAGACTGGTTCATATTTATCTTGATGAGTTTAATGGAAGGAGGTGTGTTTTCCTGTGGGGCTACTGGAAGGAGTCTCAGACTATAGCAGATACCAGCTGACACAAAAGCAAGCTGCTTCTTTTCTCCTTACTCTTAAAATATTTTTGTGGAAACTCAGACTTCAGTTGTGGGGTGATATTCCTTCTAATTTTTAAAGATACTGAAAATTTTCTATATTAAGTTATCTTGTCATTGGACAGGGCCCAAGGGGTATCCCTAAAGAGGACGTGGGGACCTTAACTCACCACCTGTGGAGTGGGTTCACTGACTTTGATCACAGAAAACTATTTCAGGATGCACAGGCAGATTTATTCAGCAGAATCCAAGAAGCACACATTGAAAGAAAGTGGTGTGATCCTTGAGGGTCGAGGCACATTGTGATCTGGGACTTGGGATAATTGTGTGGTATTGGAGTGTCCTCAAAATGGATGAGCAAGGGTATGTGGTCCCAGTGTCTTTCAGGTAACCCAGTAAGTGGGCTAGATTAGAAGGCAAACTATTTACCTGTGTTTGCAGTTTAGAGAGGAGACCCAGTTAATAGTGCTGTTTTCTTGAGGGTGGATGTCCATAGAATTATGAATCTGTGGAATCAGAAAAAAAGCACAGGCCCAATCTACAGGTGAAACTCAGGCTACGAGTGAAAAGCACTGGGATCCAAGCTACAGACTTGGTGTCTCTCTTCGGAATTTAGGAGTGAGCAGTCTAGCAGAGAACACAGGCTTGGGGATGAAAAAAGAGCATTGCAATCTTGGGTAAATTAAGTGTCTTGAAGCTGCAGTTTTTCTTAAAAGTAAGAGTTTTAAAGTTATAGTTTTTCACTGTCTCCTTTTTACCTGTCTTTATTTTTTCTATCCTACTCAAATCTCAGGATATCAGAGTAGGGAGTTCAGTCAGGGGCTAAGTCATTTTAAGTTACCATCTGAGTGTTGCTCTTTCTTTTAGAGTTGGTGGAGGTATTTAACAGGGAAAAAAACCACATAAAAGCTGTTATATTCTGATTATATCTCCACATGGGTATGTGATAAGATATACAAATATATTGGATATATGTGTTGGAGGCCAGTGAACACGTTCACGTCCCTTCTTGTCATTCTGTACTACTCTTAAAATGCAGTAAAATGGAGATTTATGATGTTGTTAATATGCACAATGTCAAATAAAATGTTTGTAAAACTCAATGTTTTTTTTGCTTGTTTATCGTCACAGGCAACATTTATGTAATCAACAAATGTTTACTGAGTTCCTGTGAGCAAGGAGATGACACTGGGGATTATAAACATCAACAAGATCATCTCTGCCCTCCCAGAGCTTGCTATTTAGTCTGGTAGACAATTGTTAAACAAATATGGATGATAAACTTTCTGCTGGAAAATGATATGGAGCTCGAGAGTGTTGGACATCAGTTTAGAAAGGGGCTGGTGACTAAGAAGGCCTTTTGGGGGAGGAGAGAGGATCATGGATTTTTTTCTCCATATATGTACCTATCTACCTGCCTTTCATATATATATATTCCATATATCTGTGTCTTTCATATGTATGTGAAAGTTTTAGAGGATTTTAAGCGTCGGTGGAGTGAGTACATTTATATTCTCCCATCCAAATATTAACCAGACCCGACCCTGCTTAGGTTCTGAGATCAGACGAGATCTGGCGTGTTCAGGGTCGTATGGCCGTAGACTACATTTATATTCTGAAAAGATCACTATGCTTACTGTGTGGAGAGTTGAAGACTCAGTAGATGAAGTACTGTCATCTTTTTTAAAAATAATTATAAAAGGAGATTTATTGGATTGCCTTACAGCTTCAGAGAAGGGATAGTCCACAGTGGCTGTCCGCATGCAGCAAAGCCGGAGAACCAAGCTGCTCAGGAAATATCCTCTTAGATGCTGATAGCTCTGGCTAGAGCAGCAGAGGGTATGGAGAGAAGTCCTGAGTTGTGGGATATACACTACCGTAAAGATGGGTTGATGGTGCTTGTTGATGGGTTAGTTGTGTGAGTGTAAGGAAATAAATGTGAATTAGCGATTAGAAGAATGACGATTTTACCATGGTGCAAGGCTGGAGGTAGCAAAGAGTTTGGTATATTAAGAGCTGAATTTGATGTCCACATTAATAGTTGAATTTGTCACATTAGTGCTCAGAAGAGGGACAGGTCTGGGCTTGAGTTGTCATCTGTCTATCTATTGACAAAACCCAAATCTGAACTGAAGCCCTTTGGACTGTATAAGATGATAGAGGGGTAAACATGCATGGACAAGAGTTTGGGACTGACCTGGACTCTCCAGCACACAAAAGTTTGACAAGGGGAGGAGAAAGAGTAGCTCAGGAGGAAGAGGAAGAAAACCAGGGGAGTGTGTGGAGTTTTGCAACCCCAGTGAAGCGGGTGTTTCAAAATCTAGGCAGAGAGATTTTGAGTCACGAAGATGAGGATTGAATATTGACATTTGAATTTCGTGAGGCATGGACAGCATTAAGAACACTGACCAGTGGGCCTGTGGAGTGTAGAGGTAGATAGCCTTGGGGAGAGACAGGAAAGAATGAGATGAAGAAGGGAGGTGAGTAAAACACTAAATAGAGATCACGGTTTTAGAGACATTTATCATAAAGTGGGTCAGACAATGTGGTGGTGGCCAAAAGGGAATTTGTGATCAAGGAGGAACTTTGCTATAGTAAGTTTGCATGCTGATAGTCCTTTAGGGAGGGAGAGAAGAATCAGTTTTGTTACTTCGAAACTGCTGTTGTCAATTTTTATTTTTTATGTATTTTTTTTTTGTTCTTTATTGTCCTTTGGCTTTAAAAAAAAACTATCTTAACTATCATATATACACACATATATTGTTTCTTTCAGCTTCTCACACTAGTGAGTGTTGTCAATTTTTGCATGTAGTTTGGAGATGGTTGGTATTGGGTTGGCAGTTTTGCCTGCTCCACCCTCTTCAGGGAACCTTTGTCATTTTATTTTTCTCCCTTTGGCTTGCTTAGTCTTATTGTGTTACCATGTTAGATTTTTATCTTTCTCATTTCTGGTAAATGGTGGTTATTAGGAAGTTGAACCAATTGTGTATGAAAAATGCAAAAGACATTTAACAGGGAATGTGTTTCCCAAGGCTCATTGTTTACCACAGAAAGGAAACCACTGACTTGTTGCATCAGTGAAGATAAAATTATTTTGTGAATATAGTGCTCCTTTTACGACTAACATTTTTCATACCGTGATCAAAAGGAATTATTTTATGAAGACAGTTAATGGAAAATGTAGTCTTTTGTTGCAAGTGGGGCTTTATTCGGTGAAAACTCTTAAACTAATTTCTTTTCATAATACTTAATTTCTTTAATTGTGAGTTACTTTCTGTAGTTTCATTTAAGAAAAATAGAGCTTGAGAAAGTTAGAGAGTATTTAGTTTTCAATGTCTAGAAATGTAATAGTTTTAACTAACTTTTAAGGGAGAAAATAAACAATATAGAGTAGTGGAAATGCTTACTTTTCATCTGAAGCAGAAGGTAGAAATGTGTATTTCTATAAATATAGCTAATTGTACAGGTAGAATAAAGGTATGAGCAGACTGTGTGTCACAACCTAGTATCTTTCTTCCTGTTGTAAGTTGATGCTTAGTAAAAATGTTTAATAGAAATAGCTAAAATTCATAGAAGATGAAGGTGTGATAGTAGATTTGGGCCCACTGGAGACAGGTCTTGTTGAACCATTGGATTTCTCAATTGGGATTTTACCCTCTACCCTGTCCTCTACTGCTCCCGCCTCTCCACTCCAGAACAAAGCAAGCCTCTAAATATGTAGATCTTCAGCAGTGACAAAGGCCATCACTGAACATCTAAGAAACATGGACAAAAGCTTAGATCAGCTAGTGATTATCAGATGTTAGGTTGTTATCTGTGGATATCAGAGGTGCAGTTTTGTTGCGTAAGTGTGACCCCTTCACTACCTCACTAGTCTAGTGTTTTTTGTTTGTTTGTTTGTTTTTTTGTTTTTTGTTTTTGTATCGGGAATTGAATTCAGGACCTTGCACTCGCCAGGCTGGCGCTGTGCTGCTGAGCTGTATCCCCGGCCCTAGTCTCGTGATTTCAACCTCTAAAAGAAATGTATGTATAATTAGCATGTGACATATTCCCCTTGCAACATTACTAGTTTTGTAGTTCCTTCTTCCTATCCCTCTGTACTTTACCCTGTCTGGCTTTGAGCTGGCTAAAGGATGTAGTGGCCTTGTAGATAAATACAAACAATCATATGTCAAATAGTGTGGTAAGTTGTATGATGAAAGCAAAATGGAAATAGGATAGTGACATAGATGGCTATTTGATAGTGAATCATATCTTGAATCTGTTTTTTCTCCTTTGTCATTTGGAATAATTTACCTCCTTAAAGTTGTGTGGATTTAAGTGATATGTGAAATGCGCCCTGCAGAACACCTGGCATTGTGCCTAATAATCAAGTACATACATAGTCTTCTTTTTCCTTTCTTTCTGTAATTTGAGTCATGCAGATTGGTGGTGTAGTGCCATATACTATATTCCTTGGCTAAATGTTTAAATCATGTTCTTGTGTGGTTTAGAAAGTGTTCATGAAAAAGAAAATAGCAACACGGATGAACCTTGAGACTATCATGCTTAGTGAAATCAGCCAGTCACAAAAGGGCAGATACTCAGTGATTTGAGCTGATGAAGTGATTTGGGTAGTGAACCCATAGAGACAGCAAGCAGAAGGGTGGCTCTAGATGCTGGTGCAAGGAGTGTGGGGAGTTACAGTGTAATGGGTGTGGAGTTTCAGTTTTTGCGCAGACTTCAGGAGATAGTGCTAGTGCTAGTTGTACAAGAGTGAGAATATCCTTAATATGCACTTAAAAATGGCAAAGCTGACAAATTGTATTTTACCCCACTTAGGAAAAGTACGTGATAAAACTGTTGTGTTTTGGTAAGGCTTTACCCCTTCTCCCCTGCCTTTTTGGTAGATATTAGTGAATCAAGTAACTACTGTAAGTCAGAAAGAGTGGATTCTTCTTGCTTCATGAGTCTATGTGAGAGTCCCATAAAATCAAAACTTCATCAGAAATTTTCATCATCTTTCAGAGGTGTCAAACCTTAAACTTGCTTGTAGAGCAAAGAGCACAGTGTGGCTGGGAAACACATTCTCTATTGTTTTTTCAATTTATAAAATATTTGTTGGTCCCTTATTGTTTTGAATGAATAACAGTAACAGCGTTTGCTGAGTGATATCTGCCAGCCATTGTTCTTAGTTTACACTTGACAGTACTTGGAATACTTACGACAATCTTTATGAAACAGCCCTTGAAGGTGTTATGCTGCTGAGAAACTTGAGGCCCATAAGGGGGTAAGTGATTTTCTACTTTAAAAATGATTTTAGAGGAATTCTAATACATAGAAATGAAGGGAGGATATTCTAGAGAGAATAAAATGTGTGTGTAGATCTGGGTGTAGGGGTAACTGGAATGTATTTGTGCAGAGTTTTCAGCCTGCCTGAGGTCTACATAGCCTTAGGGAGATGTGGGCTAAGCTGTGTAGTGTCTTCCATTAGAATCTTGACTTCTATGCTGTGAGCCCTCAGACTTTGTTCTGAGGGATCAAGGCAATGAATTACAATGCTGGGGAATTTTGTCATCAGAGTTGTGCATTAGGAAGCAATGTCTCAGATGCCCCGGAGTATGGAGAAGGAAGTCGACATTTTAGAATGTACTAACTACTTAGAATTCTTCTGTGGTCATTAAGGAGAGTATTTTAGTATTGCAGCAATTGGGATCAGAGTGCAATGATTAATCGTTGAATAGTAAGTCAAGAGATGACAAAGGAGAGTCACAAATGTGAGCGAGGAAGAGGAAATGAGTGTGGAGAGCAGTGAGGGTGAACCTGTTAGAGACTGAGTGCCCAAATGTGACCCCAAACCCACTTATTTAGCACAAAGTGCCAACATTGCAATTAGACCTGAACACTGAGGTTTTAGTTTAGGTAACACAACTCACACATTAGCATCTTTTGTTTTAAAAGAAAAACACAGTAACACGTGATGCTGTACATCACTGGTGTGGAGCATAAGTAAAGAAGTCCTTTTCCTGTTTGTTTTTGGCGTAGTGCTCACCCGAGTGTACGGGTAAGATATACATGGCTTTGAAGGGTAGAACTCTTACAGGTCTGTGTGAAATTTTGCTTCCCTGCACAGGAAGGTGGGACTTGAGCAGCCTTGAACTGAATTCGAAGTGTTGATGTCTGAGCAGCGTTTTCCTCCTTTAGAGATGAGGGCATCTGCAGCACATATGCGACTGTAGTGGACCTGGGAACTTGAATAGTATAGAAGTTTCCACCTCTGTAAGAGGGAACCCAGTAGGTCAGTCATTACTCTCTGGAGAGAAATGTAGAATAATAGTAATTATGTTAGTCTTTGTGCAAATGGTATATACAGTAGAAGCTTTTTAACATAATATTGTTTGTGTAATATGCTGGCAGTTGGGTTGTTTGAACAGAAAATTTGTTTAAAATGAGAAAAGATACATCCCTTAAATATTTTATGATTAAGTGTATAAATGTTTGTAGTTCAACAGTCTTTTGAAGTACAGCCAAGGCGTTTTCTGTAGACTGTTTTTAGAATGACTTGCCTTCATTAGACTATACTGCTTAATTTCTAGAGATAATGCATTTCCTGTTTGCATTTGTATTTTTAATGTAATATTTTGCAAAATTACATGATTATAGTAAATACAACTGACATAAGTGGATTTTAAAATAAGCACAATTTATTCCTGGAAGGCATGCAACCCTGTTGCTGGGGAAAAAAAAAAAAAAAAGATGATGTAACATGGAGGACTTCTACTCCCCGTAAGGAAACTGAAATTCAGATGTGGCTTCTCCATGGTTTCTGGATTGACAAGAATTTGGTTTTATTTTTAAATCTTGTGCTTTTTCCATTATCTAGAGTTGCAAGTAGTAGTATGTCAAATATTGATTAGTGGTGAAGAAGTTACAGGCTTTTAAAAAGGAGCATTTTTATTGAGATATAATGCACATACCTTTACAAATCACCAATTTGAGGTGTACACTTTGAGGCTATTATGTATTCAGAGAATTATACAACCGTTACAACTGATTTTTGGACTATCTTCATCACTCATCAAAAGAAACCCTGCACCAATTAGTAGTCACTCTATGTCTTTTCCCTTTTGACTCTTAGACGCTACTAATGTATTTTTTTGTGTCTATAGATTTGTCTGTTCAGGACATTTCATGTAAATAGAATCATGTAAAACTTGGCCTTTCATGGATGGTTTCTTTCACTTAGTGCAATGTTTTAAAGGTGTTGTTACATTCATTAGCACTTTATTTGCCCTTTGACAGAATAATATTCTGTTGAGTGTGTAGCCTACATTTTATTTTTATGTTCTTCACTGATGACATTTAAGTTGCTTTCACCATTTATACTACTATGAATACTTATTTACATATTTTTGTGTGGATGTATGTTTTCATTTCTTTTGCATATATACCTGGGAATGGAATTGCTGGTTTTTTAAAGCACGTCTGATTTATTTCACTTATGAGCGTAGTCTCAAGGTGCATCCATTTACCTAGCGATGTCTGTTTATCCTTCTTTATGACTGAGTAATACTCTGCTATATTAAAAAACCCCACATCTTTATCCATTCATGGATTGATTGGCACTGGGCTGTTTTCAAGCTTTAGCTATTACAAACTGTGCCACTATAAAATGGGTGTGCATATATTGTTGTGTTACGGTGCTTCTGATTCTTTCTGGAAGCTACCAAGAAGGGGAATAGCTGGGTCAAATGGAGCTTCTAGTTGTAGTTTTTTTGAGGAATCTCCACACTGATTTCAACAGTAGTTGCACCAGTCTACACTCCCTCCAACAGTGGAGAAGGGTTCCTTTTTCCCACAGCCCTGCCAGCATTTGTTGTTGGTCAATTTCTTTTTTTTTTTTTATTTATTTAAGAGAAAATAGATACAGAAGCTAGAAATAAAAGTCAAAAAAGACAGACAAACAACAACAGATCTGATACCATAACATTGTAGGTTTACACACTGAGGTGGTTGAAGTTTGGCAGTAGTTACAATATTGCATATGGTTACCTTCCTAGGGGTTGGGGATATTGACAGATATAGACATGTAAGATTCATCGATTCAGGTATATTAACTTTTCTTTTTCAATAGCTATTGTATTTAGCAATACGGTTTTTTTTAACTGTCTTATTTATACATATTTATAAATTTATGTCTTTTTCCTTTTCTCTTCCTTCCTTCTTTTCCCCTTAGAATACCTCTTGTTATCATTGAAATAACTACCCATAACATCAGATCTAATATAACCAAGCGAAATAGTTCAGAGTGAAACCAATAAAGCATAAAAGTATGGTCATACATAAAAGAAACAAAAAACTCAAGAGATCAGCAAACAACAGCAACATATCCGATACTGTAAAATTGTAGGTTTAGTACTGTAGATGGTTGGAATTTTACAGTGGTTGCAACATTGTATATTGTTACCATTAAGGGGGCTGTTCAGATTGACAGGTAATGACATGTAGGATTGATCTGGTCTTATGAATATCAACTGTTCTCTCTCACCAGTTAATGCATTTAGTAGTATAGACTTTTAAACTATCTTATGGACACCCTTATATAAAACTATGTCTCTTTTTTCATACCTTCCTTCCTCGGTTCCCCTTGTAGTACCTCTTACTGTCTTCTAACTAAATGTCCTTACCAATTGGCCAAATATAGTCAAACGAGATAGTACTGAAAAACCAATAACAGATAAGATAATGGGGGCAATACATAGTAATGTAGCGTTGATTTCTATGATGCCTCGTTAGTTTCAAGGCAGTTGCCTATATCATCTCTTGTAAAACAATCATACTAAAATAGGTTAAAATCCCTCTGAACAGAGCAGTGAAAGTAATACCTGGTTTTGAAGCAGGGTGATCATATATCACTGACGGCTACCCTTATAAATTTTGCTATCTTTACAATAGCTGTCTTTGTCATCATTTATGATGAAGATAGGCTGGTCGAGGTTGAATAGGATTAAACTAAACAGCTCATTGAAAACAATACTGGACTTAAATCCCGTTAATGGATTATTCATTTGTCTGCCCTGCTCGGTGGTATCTCTCTGTCTCTTTTTCTGGAGCAGTGGACTTCTTTATCTCTCACTAGAATGTCCTTCAGTATTCTCTGTAGAGTTGGCTCCGTTGTCATAAATTCTTTTAGTTGTTCTTTGTCGTGGAAGTATCTTGTTTCTCCGTTGATTTTAAAAGATAATTTTGCAGGGTACATTAATCTGGGTTGGAAGTTGTTTTCCTTCAGGGCTTGAAATATTTCACTCCAAGCTCTTCTTGACCTGATGATTTGTGTTGAGAAGTCTGTCGTGATTCTGATGGGCCTTCCTTTGTAGGTAATCTGTCTCTTTTCTCTAATAGCTTTTAATATCATGTTTTTGTGTTGGATTTCTGGAATCTTGATTATTATATGTCTGGGTGTAGGCCTGTTTTGGT
>RJWM01000138.1:72690-122473 GCA_004363535.1 Dasyprocta punctata | reverse complement strand
GAAAAGTCTCTCCTTTCTTTTTCCCAAGTTTTCATTCTTTCTTCCAGATATGAAAGTCTATCCTTAGTTTCCTTCAAGTGGTTCTGCCAACTTTTATTGGAGTCTTTGATGTCCTGGTAGTCTCTCTGAATCTGATTAATGCGTTCTAATTCTTTATTTGTTTCATTCTCACTTTCCTTTGATTTTTCATCCTCCACCTTTCCTGCTATGTTTCCTTTAGAGGCGCTTAGCGATTCCCTGATTATAAGTTTCATTTCAATTCTCAGTTGGGTTAACAGTGCTGCTTTAATTTCTTTCATAGCTTCGTGGAGTTGTCTCCCCACTTCTGTTGTCAGCTCCTCTGAGAGTTTAATTTTTGGACTCCCGACCATATCAGCGTTAGCATCCCTGAAATTGGTTCTGCTTGTATCCGAGTCTGGAGAGCACCCTCTGCCTTTCTGTCTTGGCATTTTCCTGGGCTCGCCCGTGAGGCCGTGTTGGCCCACTGCCTCTCCCAAGCCTATCTCTGCTTCGCGAATGTCTACTGCGGTGCGTGAGAGGATGGGGCCGCTGTCTGGTAAACTGTACAGGGCCGTCCGCCAAACCTCCTCTATCACCCCCAGGGCACCCGCGCCATTTCCGCCACGGCCTTCCAGGAACCGTGCCTAAATTAGGTGCAGTTCCAGTCTCAAGATGGATGTCCCTCATTCTCCCTCGGGGGTGGGGGGCTGGGGGCCGCCGGGTTCACTCACTCGCCCGCTCGTGACCACCTCGCTCCACGGTCGATTGTCGTCTCTGCCGTCCCGCCACACCGCAGCAATTCTACTGGCAACTCCACCACGTATCAAGAGCACCAGGATCGTACCTTCTCAGCTCGGGTCGCAGCGCTGATTGGATTCGGCTCCGGACAGAGGTGCTGCTGGTGTCCACCTTTATTTCATTCTTTTACTCTTTCTGTGGGCTACAGTTCTCGTTTTAGATTCTTCTTGGGTCCAGAGGACCCATCTCCCTCTTTTTTCCTTCTCTCTGTTATTATATTAGTTTATATTCCAGCATTTTGATGGTATGTTCAGGGAGCCTCCCTGTCACAGTGTTATCTGGGCAGCCGTCTTGGAGGAAGTCTCTCGATTTCTTGATAATAGGCATTTCTTTCTGGAGTGAGATGAACTTTCAACGTTGTCTTAATTTCCATCTCTCGGATGACCAGTGGCATTGAACATTTTTTTCCATGTATTTATTTGCTGTTTCTGTTTCATCTGAGAAGTGTCTGTTCATTTCAGATGCCTACTTTGGATTGGGTCTTCAAATCTGAGAAGGTTTGAGCTGTTTGAATTCTTTATATATTCTAGATACTAGTCCTTCGTCTGAGAAACAGCAGGCAAAAATTTTTCCCATACTGTGGGTTGTCTTTTCACTCTGTTGGTGGTTTCTCTTGCTGTGAAAAAGCTTTTTAATAAGATGAAATCCCAGTTGTTGATTCTTTGTGATGGTTTCTGTGCATGCTGGGTCATGTTTAACCCTTGAGGAATTGCCAAACATAATCCCACCAGTAGTTTAATGTGGGTTCCAACCATGTATTAGCCAATGTATTTTATCTGTCATCTTGATTATAGCCATTTGTTTTATTTTTATTTTTTCCCCTGTTATAATGAAATATAAAGTCTGAGTGACTTAACAGAAATTTATTTCTCATAATTCTGGAGGCCGGAAAGTCCACAGGCAAGGATGATCTGGTGTCTAGTGACAGCCCACTTCCTGGTTTGCAGAGTTGTCCTGTAACTTCTTCACATGGCAGAGTGCAGAGACAAGCAAACTTTCCAGTTTTTTTTTTATGACTGTGCTCCCATTCGTGTGGGCCTTGTGACCTAATTTCCTCTGAAAGGCCCCAACGTCCTGGTACTATCACATTGGAGGTTAGGATAAATTTTGAGAGGTCACAAATGTTCAGTCTCACACCATCCTAGTGAGTATCTACTTCTTCTTTCTTCTTTTTTTAAAGCTGTACTAGGAATTTAGCAATACTAGAAAGGCCTTCATACTGTGCTACATCCCCAGCAGGGCCCTCCCCCCTTTAAATTTTGAGATAGGATCCTGCAAAATTGCTAAACTGCCCAGACCCAGATCCTGCCTCAGCCTCCCAGAGTGCTGTGATTACAGGTGTGTGCTACCATTCCTAGTAGTATTTACTTTTTGAAAGTGGTTTTGTTTTTCTTACTCTAATAGTATTAAATGTTTGGAGACATCTGCAAAAACATAGAAAAGTACAAGAGAAAAATCACTATTTAAAAAATATAGCTAGGTTTGGTGGCCCACACCTGTAATCCCAGCACTTGGGAGGCTGAGGCAGGAGGATCACTGGGAGTTCAAGGCCAGCCTGAACTGCATAGTGAAACCCTGTCTCAAAAAGACTAAAAAGAAAAAAAAAATATATATATATTATATATATATATAGAGAGAGAGAGAGAGAAAGAGAGAGAGTTGCATTTTTCTCCATGTTTTCCATGTAGTTTAGAAACATGGCAAAAACTGCATGACTTTGATTCTTTTTTTTAATTTAATAGCAATTCTCCGTATTATTTTTTGAAAATATATTTTAATTTTACCGTACTGAAGTATGTCTCTCCTGTTCTTTGCCTTTATGTTTGTTTGTTTGCTTATTTATTTTGGTACCAGGGATTGAACTCAGGACCTCACACTTGCCAGGCAGGCACTGTGCCGTTGAGCTATATCCCTGTCCCTATTTATTTATTTTTTTAATTTACTTTTATTTCAGAGGAGTTCAAGGACAAAGAGGAAATACAGTATCTGGTTAATCCATCTTTTTAAACAAGAAGTTACTTCTAGATTAACTGCAGTATCATAGCCTATCTCCTAAGCAAATCCTAATTTAGTTATTTCAGACGTTTAAGTATTTTGCAATTTTTGTTATAAAAATGTGAAAACATTTACATATGCAGTTGTGTCTGAATTTTGAATTCTCAGAAATGTAGTTAGAAGGTCAATGGCTATGAACATTTTAAAACTTCTTGTTGCGTATCATAAAATTGCTCTTCCAAATGGTTGGCAGAGTTGCACTTTCTCTAGCAATGCATATTGCTATGCCATCACTGGCAGTGAGTAAATTCATAACAATGGAGTTATGTGGTCACTGGAGCAGGGATTTTTCAGTTTTGTTTACTGATGTATTCGGTGCTGGAAAACAGTAGGCATTCAGGATATGTTCTGTTTTCACCAGCAGCAAAGAGAAGAGTTCTGAAGGACAAGGAAGTAACTTGCATTCGATTTTTAGGAAAGGGACTTCTTTATACTGATCATATTACAGCTCATGTTTTTCTGGAAGAGTAAGAATCAGGTTTTTGGGGGGAACTTGTTAATTTAATTTTGTTCGAACATTCACATATTTCATAAGTCAAAAGATAGAGAACTCTTGACTCTTAGGCTTGTTTCTTTATTGTCCTTTATAGGTAACCATTTTAGCGATTTATCTTTACAGAGCTTTTTAGTATTTCTTTGTCTTCTCTTTTTCTTAAACATAAAATGTAACATATTATTTTCTTAAACACAGACTATGCTGGGTGTGGTGGCACATACCTGTGATCTCAGATATTTAGGCGATTGAGGCAGGAAGATTGTAAGTTCAAGACCAGCCTGGACAATCTAGTAAGACATTGTCTTAGTTACTTTTTGCTCGTTGCCGAGACAAAATACCTGACGCCCAAAGTTAGGGAAGGAAAGGTTTATTCTTACAGTTTCTCGGGAGTTTCAGTCCATAAAGTGGGCTCCAAGGCAGCATGGGATGACGGGGCTACAGTTCATGGTGGCTGCAAGCTGCAAGCCGCAATCCGCGCTGGCGAGAGAGAGGGTGGAAGCCGGGAAGCAAGCAAGAGGAAGACCCGCCTTCCCTTATACTGTATCTCAGCTCCACCCCTGGGCGGGTGTAGCAGTCACGTCATTAATCCTGGTGCTAGACAACAAACTGATCACAAGCATCAGACTCAGCCCCATCTAAAGTATGAGGACTTGGGGGTACATAGCATATCCTATACAGACAGTGTCTCGAAAAAATAGGTGTGGGAGTGCAACTCAGTGGTAGAGCGCTTGCTAGCATAAGTTCAGTCCCCAGTACCTCAAACAAAATGCAACAATAAAGCACTGACTATAACGTGTTATTTTGTACCTTGCTTATTTAATATAGTCAGGTCATCTTCCCATAAGAGTTCAGAGTGCTTTCTCATTCATTTTAAAGCTACACAGAATCCCTTTTTATTGATGTGCCATAGGTAATTGGCTTGTTGTCTGTATTTCACTTTTGCAGATAATCCAGCAATATCCTTGCTGTACAACTGTCATTGTTTATCTATGTCCCAGATGAGGATTGATGGGATGTCAGATAAAGGCATTTCTTATTGGTTGATACTGGCACCAGCAGCAGCAGTGGAGAGCACCTATTTCCTGAAAGAAAGTTCTAGAATCATATCCCCAGGCCCTGATGCATGTATCATCAGGTTCTGCGTAGGCAGTGTTATGACCCTCGTGTCATCACGACAGATACAGATGACTAGCATTTTCTTTAAGATGACGAATATTTTAAATGTGAATATTCTTGAGGAAGATTTTGTAGGTGGTAAAAAACATTTAAATTAGAATCTTAAAAGATTAAATCTCACTGTCTTGTCTTTTTTCCCCAAGATAGATTTTTACTATGCATAGTTGAGATGTTTGTTTGTTTGTTTGTTTATTTTGTGCTGGAGATTGAGCCCAGAGTTTTGCTCATGCTAGGCAAGCACTCTAGCTTGAGATTATTTTTTATAAGTAGGTTCTTCCTGACTAAATTAGTGATATTGTTTATGTGGCAGCTACTAAAATGTTAACAACTTTTGTTTTAGAAATGGCTGTTAATAACCAACCATATTTCCTTCTTTTATTTTTTTTATTCTTTAGCCTTCAGCATTCCGTGGTTGGCTTCCTACATGGAGAATCAGTACTGCTTTGCTCCGGTGTGGCTACTTGAGTGCCTCTAAATTAGAAGCTCCAGACTAAAAAAAAGCTTCTAGATGGATCCTTTCCAAATTTGGTGTCTTTTCTACGAACTATGTGCCTCAACAACCATTTCTCAGTGGTAAGGATGTGTGCTTTCTGTTGTCTCTCTGTGACTAGAAATTTGTAAGACAATGTTTGGATCGCCTTCTATTCCAATCCTTCTCTTTTTACGTACAAGTTAATATTTGAACTGAAAAAAACTTATTAGTGCATGTTTGCAGTACATGGAGTTTCCAGTCAACTTGGGAAGCCCTGAACCTAAAACAGCTTTTTCTTTTTTTTAGTCCCCTTCCCTTTCCTGCCCACCTCTCTCCCTCTGCCTCTAGATCCCCTTTCCCCATTTTTATTCTTGTTGTTGTTATTATTCTTAGCTCATGTTTATGGCATATAGTATTTACATTCATTGAGGTTGTCAGGTCCTGTAAATGGTACACCTGAGTTATACTTACTTCCCCTCTCCCTCCCCTTCTCCCCTCCCCTTCCGTCTCTTAGATCCCCTTCTCATTTGCAAAAGATCTATCTCTTGCTTTCTTCTTTCTTTTTTTGGGCTAATTTTTTCTAAGTCACATCTCAAATAGCAGTAACTTTAGGTTTTGGAGTCTTCAAAACATCTTTTATGTGATACATTCTGGATGCAGTATAACGTGTAATATTTATAAAGAATACATACAAAAATAGGTGAATAATTTTTGTGTGTATTTTATATGTTCTCTATAATCCCTTGTTGTAAGGCTGTAGGACATTTATGTTGTAACTATCTTTTCCTGTATTTAGATACTATTTTGAACTCACTGAATCAAGAAAATCCTCTTCCCTTCTGATGACTGCAAATTGTGTGTAATGTGTTTATGGACATAATAAGAGAGGTGTGGGGGATCAGCTCTTGTTATTCCAGAGCATTCTGGGTGCTTTTTCATATTTTAAGTTTTGATTTTAGGAAGCGTAGGTACTAGTCAACAAGTTTTCAGGACATCTCTGTACTCAGAACATGAGGGATAGGGTGCGGAGGAGGATTAAACCAAGTAAGTTGTTAAAATAAGAGACCTAAAAAAAGATGGAAGTGGGCTCATTTTGAGCCAGTCAACAAATATTTACCATATGTCTGCTTTTTATGGAGGAAAATACATAGTGACATTTAACATAATGAAGAGATTATCAGATGGGGACTTGCTGTTTGGTGAGGAACACAAGTAGGTAGAGTACAGAATGGGGCAAAGGAGATTTTTCCAGGTTTACTTCTAGTGATTAACTACAGAGTTCTTGGGTGCAAGTTAATTAGCTTTAATAGATCTCAGTTTTCTCATTTGTGAGATGAGTGAGTTAGACTAAATGATATGTAAGTGTTTTTTGTTTTTTTGTTTTTTTTTCCCCCCTCTTGATGCTTTTGTACTCTTAGCATTGATTTTAATGAACACATTGAGTTTTGGTTTTTAAGGACATATTTTTTTTCTCTACCCTCTCTCATAGAGACAGTTTTGGTCTACCTTTTTTAAATTAGGGGACAAGAATAAGGTTTACAACTACTAGGAAATTAGCCCTTCTGTTTGATCTAGCTAGCTTGCTTGCTCTTTCTTTCTTTCTTTCTTTCTTTCTTTCTTTCTTTCTTTCTGTCTTTCTCTTTCTCTCTCTCTCTTTCATCTTGGCTCTTCTCTTATACTGACCTCTAGGACTTTCCTTCATTTGACTCAGGTGTTCTCTTTCTGTTTGCTCTTGAATTATGCTGTTTTAGTAGCCCTTGCCTCCTTCATTGGCCCATTATTTTCACTTTAGTGATTTTCCAGACTCACTGCATCTGAGATCTGTGCTTCCAATCTTGAGACCCTGTTAAAAAAATGTGCAAGTATCTTCCTAAAGATCTTTAACAAAAAAGCGTGAGTCTTTGGTTACAGCTGAAACCAGTTATAATGTAAGCTAGCACTAGTTTGCTATGGGCTGGTGCCCTAGAGGTCTGTGTACTTCTCCAAAATCCTGTGTATTTCTCCTGTCTTTATCATTTTCACCTTTGACCTTATCACTTACAACAGTTTCATGTATAAGTTGGTGAGAAGACAGGCTCCTTTTTTCTTCAGAATATTTTCTTATGTCTTCTTGCCCCACTGCGGGAGGCAGGCAAGGGAGATTTTTGCAGGTGAAGTCCCCAGGTTAAAGAACATGTGCAAGATATCAGCAACAACAGCAAGTAGCATGGAACAGAACTGAGTGCAAGAGCCGCTTGTGTCTTTATTGTGTAATTCTTATACAGATTGTTATCCCATATTTACATTCTTACATGCCAGCCTCCTTGGCTCATGCCTAGTTGTCCACTGTTAAGTCATGGTTACGTAACTGTGTGCTTGTGCTAGACAGTGAGGTTGTGTTCTAGGGTGTACTTAGACACCCCTGAGCTTTGAAGCAGTCTGAGTGGTTCCCCACATATCTGAAGAAATTTTTGCCTTATTGAAATTTTCATAATGGAAACTGTAAAATATATTAAAAAAAAATAACTGGGCTAGTATAAGGATTTCCTTAGTATTCATTTCCTACATTAAGTAATTATCAAGTCATGGCCAGATTGTTCATACATGTATATTCCTCACTGAATTCCTTCCTGTGACTGTATTATTTTACAGCAAATACTATCAAATATATGACTGTTTGTAAATCTCTCAGTATGTATCCTTCATACCATTATTATTACTCTTTTTAAAAGGCACCAGATTCCAATATTGTCCAATAACCAGCCTGTGTTCTAACTCACTCATTTATTTTAAAAACAGTTGAATTGATTGGATCAGGAGCTAAATAAAGCCACTCTTCTTTCCATCATCAACATCAAATAATTACTCATCTGTAGTATTTCTTTTTAGTTAAGGCCATCTTATAGAAGCAATAGCAACAATTTTGTCCCTGTCTGGCTTTTTTTTGCTTAATATTGGGACTGTTGTTGATAGTTCTTTTCATTAATGTACAGTATTCCATTGTGAAAATGCCATTTAAAAATTCATTGTACAGTATATGGATTTAGGAGTTCCTTCCAGACTGATGTCTATTATTAACCAAGCTGTTAGGAACACTTATTTGGTGGACCTATTGCACTTTTTTCATTTGGATATATATAGTACTACCTCAGCTCACAAATTTAATTCTTTCCCTGGTTCTGGTCACAAATTGAGTTGGACGAGAGCTGAATCAAATTCAATGGTTAGGTTCAATGTTGACCTTATGGGGAAGTTTGATTCTGTTCTTGTCCAGTGCAGTTTGCAACCAGAATCATGGACAAAAGAATTAAGTTCGTGAACCAAGGAACCACCATACTCAGGAATGGAATTTGCCAGTTTCTTTTGGATTTAGGACACATTCTACTAGAAATGTTTAGTCACAGCCCTGTGTGTATTAGTTATCTATTGCTGTGTAACAAATTATCCCAAAATTTAGTGATTTAACACACTGAGCATTATCTCATAATTGTTGTGGACTCCTTTCTTTGGGGGTACGGAATGGGTACTTCTAGTATAGAGCTTATCATAGTGTCTTGTGGAGCTGCATCCATTCCAAGGCTCAATTGGAAAGGGCACAAATTAGCCTTCACATACAGCTTGTGCATGTGATTTGTGGCTAGTCTCAGGGCCTGACTATTGGCTAGACTTCCTTAGGTCTCAGCCTAGGGCACTAGCATGAGTAGCTGGCTGTTAGTTCAGAGGAAGGGAGAGAGGATGTTCAAGATGGAAGCCGTGACCTTTTAGTAACTTCTTCTTGATTGACTGTTCATTACATCTGCTGCATTGTTTTTGTTTGTATGTAGTAAAATGTACGTACTACAGTAGTTACTCTTTTAGCTGTTTAAGTGTGTAATTCAGCATATTAATACATTCACAATGTTGCACAATTATCACCACTATCTCCAGTACTTTCTCATGTTCCCAAACTGAAACTGTATCCATTAAATAATAATTTTCTATTATCTTATTCCTTCAGTCCGTGACAACTACCATCCTACTTTTTATCTCTATGAGTTTGACTGTCTTTTAAGTGGAATCAGACTGTTAAGCATAATTATCTTTCTGTATCTGACTTATTTCACTCAGCATAATGTCTGCAAGGTCATCTACATTCATTCCCTTTTAAGTCTGCATGATATTACATTACACATTTATCACGTTCTGTTTATCCATTTGTCCAGTTTGGAAGTTTGAGTTGTGTCTAATTTTGGCTATTGTGAACATTAGCAGTCAGCTGCATCCTACTTTTCAAAGTCTCTAAATCTAGTCCCTCCTAAAGGGAGGTGATTGTGTGAGGAGGTGGGAATCATAAGGGCCCCCCCTTAGACATCCAATACTAATTATCAGTCTATCTAATCAGTCTTAATAATTGTTCTCTGTAGTTAAACCAACAAATGTATGTACTTGTGGTATTTAATAATTTAGTTTTATAATCTATATAGTTCTGTGATTCCACAGTCAAATCAACAAAGTATATTTCTTAGCCTAACTTCTATGTTTTTTCCTTTATAAGTAATTGTATGCTTAAAACTTCAGTTTAAATATAGCAAACTATATATATATTTTTGCCCCTCCTCCCTTTTTTTACATAAATGGTAAATTACTGTATACCTTGCTTTTTTCACTTGATATATTCTATTGATTACTCCATAATAATTTGTTATTAATTTGTTTAAAGTCACATAATATCTCATTGGGTGAATGTGACCTAGTTTATTTCACCAGTTTTCAACTGATAGAGGTTTGAGGTTAAAAAATAAAATTATTTTGTAGTATAAATAGTACTGCAATGAATATATGTCTTTTTATATTTTGCCATTATATGTTTGGGAAATTTTTAGAATTGGATTTGCAAGGACGGGACAAGATGGCAGAATGGTAAATAGCAGGGTAAGTGGCCTCCCTGAAAGATACCGTCCATTTGCTGGAATATAGCAACATGGGAAAGACAAAAAGGAGGGAGGTGGGTCCTCTGGACCCAGGAACAATCTAAAGCGAGAATTGAAGCCCACAGAAAGAGTGGAAAGAGGCACTTAAGACAAAGAAAGTGGTGGCTGGTGGTGCCTCTGCCTGGAGCCGGACCCGCTCTGTGAAAGCAGTTGCTGCAACCTGGGGACGCACAGTCCGAGAGCTGCAGCCATGGCGGCGACAACCATGGAGTCCTCAGCCCAGTGAGATGGCGTCGGAGGAGAGCAGCAGTGGACAGGGAGAGCAGACCTGGAGAACTCTGAGTGAGGAGGTCCCCACCCTCCCGCGTGAGGGGGTGATTGGCGGAGAGACATCTTGGAGTTGGGCTGGGGACTCCTGGCTGGGTGCAGACCAGTGGAGTTTGCTCAGGCTGAGCCCTGTCCCTGAGAGCATACTGGGGGCCACCTCGGAGGGTCCCTGTGGGTGACAGGCTTGGTCTGGAGACAGCGGCTCCGCACGCACTCCAGGGGTGTTGTGTAGAGTCTGTGGGTGACCAGCCCACCAGCCGAGGTTCGCAGGCAGCCCCCGGCCCCTGCACGCATCCCACCAGCCATCATGGAGCCAAGGCAGGCTGGGGAAAGGCAGTGGATAGCATTGTAACAGCGCCCCCAGTGGCAACCATCAGATATCCATAGTCAGCACTAGCTGGAGGAACCTGTCTCACTTTGGAGAGGCTGTGGCCAATGCAGAGAGTGCCTGGGTCCCCAGTACCAATTTGCCCAGGGGAACCCAGGAAAATGCCAAGACAAAGAAGCAAGGGCAATCTCTGGCCTCCAGTTCAAGCAGAGCAAGCCCAGGAGATGCAAACGCAGAGAAGATCGGGAGTCCCACAACTGAAGTTTCTGAGGTGATGGCAACAGAAGTAAACAAACAACTTCAAGAGGCTATAAAAGAAATTAGAACAGAAATACTAACTCAACTAAAAGAAGAAATGAAAAACATAATAAAAGAACTGCTAGGCAACCCTAAAGGAGACATAGATGAAAAAACGGAGCATAGGAAAATGAGGGAAACCCGGAATGAACAATACAAAAAAGATGTAGAATACATGAAACAGTTCCAAAGGAACTGTTACCAGGAATTCAGAAAATCCCGGAAAAGCTGGCAAAATCACCTGAAGGAAACTAAAGATAGACTTTCAAACCTTGGAGACAGGTTTGCAGCCTGTGATCATGAAAGGAACGATCTCTTAAAAATAACAAGAAACCTGAAAGTAACAATACAACAGCTGCAAGACAACCCAGAGAAACAGAGTTAAAGGTGTGAGTGAAAAAGCAGGGGTCAATACAAATCAAATTAAAAGCCTGTTTACAGAAATAATTTCAGAAACCTTTCCAAGCATGGGAACAGGAAGTGACTTTCAGTTAAGTGAGACATATAGAACTCCAGCTAAACATAACCAAAATATACCTACACCCAGACATATAATAATCAAGATCCCAGAAACTCAACATAAAAACAGAATATTAAAAGGTGTTAGAGAAAAAAAACCAGATCACCTACAAAGGAAAACCCATCAGAATCACGACAGACTTCTCAACACAAACCATGAAGTCCAGAAGAGCTTGGAGTGAAGTATTTCAAGCCCTGAAAGAAAACAACTTCCAACCTAGATTGATGTACCCTGCAAAACTGTCTTTCAAAATCAATGGAGAAACAAGATACTTCCACGACAAAGACCAACTAAAGGAATTTATGACAACCAAGTCCACCCTACAAAGAATACTGAAGGACATTTTAGGGAGAGATAAAAAAAGTCTACAGCTCCAGAAACAGCGGCAGAGGGATATAACCAAGCAGGGCAGACAATTGAATAATCCATTATTGGGATTTGAGTCCAGTAATGTCTTCAATGTGCTGTTTAGTTTGATCTCATTCTATCTTGTCCTGCCTAATTTTATTATATATGATGACATAGACAGCTATTCCAAAGATAACAAAATATATTAGGATAGCCTTTATTGATATTTGATCACCTTGTTTTGAAACCCTGTATTGCTTTCATTGTTCTGTTTTGAGTGATTTTAACCTATTTTGGTTTGTTTGATTGTATTATAATAGATGATATAGGCAACTGCTTAGAAGATAATACGAGGCATTATAGAAATCAACGTTGTATTAATATGTATTGCTTCCATTATTTTATCTTTTATTGGTTTTACTCTGTACTATTTTGTTTGATTATATTAGGCCCAGTGGTATGGGCAGTTATTTTGAAGATAACAAGAGGTATTACAAGGGGAAAGGAAGAAAGAAGGAAGGGAAAAGGAAAAAGACATAGATTTATATGTGGGTATACATAAGACACTCAAAATGACTATACCACTAAATGCATTAACTACCGAGAGAGAACAGTTGATACTCATATGTTTGGATCAATTTTACATGTCTATATCCGTCAATCTGAGCAACCCCTTTGAAGGTAATGATATATGTTACAACCACTGTCAAATTCCAATCATCTCATTTTGTAAAACTATAATGTTATAGTATCGGATTCATTGTTGTTTGTTGGTCCCGTTAGCTTTTTGTTTCTCTTTTCTGTGACCATTGTTTTATTTTTTATTGGCTTTATTCTGAAATATTTTGTTTGATTATATTAGGCCTGATGATATGGGCAGTTATTTTAAAGACAAGAGGTATTCTAAGGGGAAAGGAGGAAAGAAGGAAGGGAAAAGGAAAAAGACATAAATTTATAAATAGGTATACATAAGATAGTTAAAACAAGTATGTTACTAAATGCATTAGCAATTGAAAAAGAACAGTTAATACTCATATAATTAGATCAGTTTTACATGTCTATATCTGTTAATCTGAACAACTCCTTTGAAGGTAATGATATGCAATATTACAACTACTGTCAAATTCCAACCATCTTATTTTGTAAACCTGTAATGTTATCGTATTGTATTTGTTGTTGTTGTTTGTTTGTCTCTTGCCTTTTTTTTTTTTTTTTTTGCGGCACCGGGGTCGAACTCACAACTTTGCGCTTGCCAGGGCAGGCGCTTAAGCCTGCTGAGCCAAACTCCTGGCCCTAGTTTTTTTGAGGCAGGGTCACAGCATGTAGCTCAGGCAGGCCTTGCGCTCGAGTTGTAGCCCAAGCTGGCCTCGAACTCACAACGCTCCTCCTACCTCAGCCTCCGGAGTGCTGGGATTAAAGGCGTGCACCACCACGCCCGGCTTGTCTCTTGCTTTTTTTTTTTTTTTTTTTTTGTGTCCATTTTCTCTTAAGTGAAAAAAAATAATTGGATTTGCAGGTCAAAAGGTAAACGAGTTTACCATTTTACTAGTTACTGCCAGATTCATCCTAACAATTGTGCCTCTTTGTCTTCTCATCATTATGTGACTACTTGTACGTAACTTTGTAAACAAAATGCCTTGTCAAACTTTCGGGGTTTTGCTGAAGGAATCTCATTGTAAATGTTAATTTCCATCACTAGTTATGAGGGAAATAAATATCTTTTTCTATGGTTAAAAGGTGTTTGCATTTTTTCCTAACTGTTCATTTAAGGAAAACTCCCTTTTATCTAGGTTTATTGATATTTTCTATTTTATAAGCTCTTTACATATTGGGAATATCAATTTTTTCTGTGTTTGTCTTCTAACTGGCAGCTAAATAGAAGTTTCTTCAACCTGCTTTCAGCCTGCTTTTTTTCCTTTTCTTTCTCATCTTTTCCCATTAGTGGTGTATTTATTCTTCTCGCTGAGAGATTGTTCA
Organism: Dasyprocta punctata; assembly: GCA_004363535.1. Classification (NCBI taxonomy): domain Eukaryota; kingdom Metazoa; phylum Chordata; class Mammalia; order Rodentia; family Dasyproctidae; genus Dasyprocta; species Dasyprocta punctata. The sequence continues at coordinate 108,790 of RJWM01000138.1, read as the reverse complement.
ATATTTGATGACTCCACTTACATAGCTCAGACCTAGTCCTCTATTTCCTTGAACATGCCTCAGGTGGAATTCAATGTTATCCGCAAGCCTGATGTCTCCGCGTTTCCTTTATTGGGTAGTGGCAAGACCATTTTCCTACTTGAGAAATTGAGGTGACCTTTGTAGCTTTATTATTAATGCAACAAATGTTTGTTGAACTACCCAGTTTTCTTTGTTTTTTTTTTTTTGTTTTGTTTTGGTGGCACTGGGGATTGAACTTACAACCTGGCGCTTGCCAGGGCAGGTGCTTAAGCCGCTGAGCCAAACTCCCCAGCCCTGGTTTTTTGAGGCAGGGTTGCACTATGTAGCTCAGGCGGACCTTGTGATCACACTGTAGCCCAAGCCGGCCTCGAACTCACAACGCTCCACCTACCTCAGCCTCCCGAGTGAGTGCTGGGATTAAAGGCGTGTGCCACCACGCCCGGCTACTACCCAGTTTTCAACTACTAGGCTAAGCATTAGGTAACAAATCGTCATAATAGTCATAATCCTAGCTCTTGAGAATGGCCTCATGAAGGAGTCCATGTTAAGTACAGGTCTAAATGTGTGGTTAAATGTTTCCAGTGAGAATTATTATTATATTAGACAGGATATGGGTTGGCCTTTTGACTAAATGACATTTAAACAGAGTTTGGAAGGACAGTTAGGTGAAAAACGTTACCCTGGTGAGAAAGATCAGGATGCCAGTTTCCAGACACAGGAAAGGAGTTGGACTTCCTTCTGGAAAATGAAAGTACCAGTTTGTCTGGCCTATAGGGATACGGAGTAGACAGGCAGGTGATACCATGTAATTTAGTTTTTAAAGGACTCCTTGGATCACACCATGCAGAGGGCAATCAGGAGCCAGTTAGCAGACTCGTGTTCCAGCGGTGAAAGGTGGTGGTGCCTGCTGGTTCAGTTCCAAAAGTCTTTCAGTTCTGTCTATGGATTACTCTGGTAGGTTTTTAGAAATTGTTCCCACCCTGTTTTAGTCCTTGTTTTCCATCAGTGTGCTTTGAAAGAAGACTTAGGAATCGCAGGTTCATTGATATATTACTTTCTTCTTCAAAACCTCAGTGTCTCCCTAACTGGGGAAAAACAGGTCCTGTTTGGAACTGAAGGCCTTGTCCTTTCTTTAGGGTTCAAGGTCTACGCTGCTGAGACTGCTTTTCTTTAGGCAGCTAAGACTGAAGTTTTCTTCCTTTTTTCTTAACTCATTCTTAAGCTCCCACCTCCCACCATGACAGTTCTGCCTCTAGACCCTGTGTCGCTATTTTAGTTGTTTCCTGAAAGCTCTGCTTAAATCCTAACTATTCCCATAAATCCCTCTTAGACCCTTCCAGTTAGGTTGATTTTGTTTGTTTGTTTTAACTGATATATCCTATTTTCCATTGTTGCTATGTCAATACTAAGATTCATCATAATCTTTGTTATATTAGAAATATTCATGTTGTTTGTTTTGAGTTTAAATAATTGTAGGTTTTTTTTCATTTTCAGAACTGTTAGGGACTCAAAAGAAATTTGTTTGATTTCTATGAGACTAGGAAAATCTTTCATATAAGAAGCAAGTCTCAAGTACAATTCTACAGATATCTTAAATAGAACCTTCAGAGAGTGACCTCATTCAGAGATAAAAAAATCTGACTTGCCTTTTAAATCAGTCTTTACAATTCAGTGCACCTCTCAAATAATGCTTAAACTCTCTATACTGGTTTGACAAAAGTATATTTCTATGGCAGGATCAGATTGTTCTTATGACTGACTAGGAGGAATGGTATGCTTATAGCATTAAATATTTGATTTTTATGGTGGGCAGAGAATGACCAGTAACGTCATGAATATGTGGCATTTTAATTGTACCTCTGTCTTTGTTTGAGACTTCTTGTAGACTAACTGTCCACCTGGGTAGCTCTGTAGCATGTCTCTTTGTAGGTTAAACATGTAATAGTCTGTATATTAACAAAGATTAGGGCAACTGATTCTTACTCCTGATTTTGTCTGTGTTTCAGTCAGTGTTTCTTTTGTGACAAGAAGGGTACTGTTATTTTTTTAATCGGTACATTTTAGATACACATAACGATAACATTCATCCTAGGGAATTTGTACCTGTCCATGGTATATATTGCTTCTTCTTTTTCCCCATTCCCCTCCCCTCCCTTCAGCCCCTCTTACTTTCTGTATTTACAAAAACTTTGTTTCCATTTTTCCTTCTGTTCTTTTTTCTTTGTCCTCCCCCCACCCCCCTTCTCATTTGAACATTTTCTTCCCATTTCCCAATATCTATTATACATTTTGGTCATTATTTACACTTTCAGTTTCCCACACCAGAGAAATCATGTGACATTTACATATGTATGTCTGATTTATTTCACTTAAGAGTATGGTCTCAAGGTACCTCCATTTAGCTAGAAATGTCTCAAGTTTCCTTCTTTATGACAAAGTAGTACTCCATTGTATAAAAAAACAGTATCTTCTTTATTCATCCATCGGTTGATGGGCATTTGGGCTGTTTCCAAGAAGTGTACTATAATTTACTACCTGTGTCTTGCAAAATGCTTTTAGGGACCCCTTTATTTTTAATCTGTGTAAGTTTCCCTCTTTTCTTAGTTCTTTCCATTTCTCTTGTTATGAATGACGTAAGTTACTTTGTCAAAGTTATTGTATCTTGGTATCATGTAACTGTACTATATACATATGTTGCCTTCTCAGATGAACTCATTTCTTTTAAATTATAATGGATGTGGATTTTACATATGAATTTTCAGATATTCACCCAACTTTTAATTTCCTTAGATCACCTCAAATTAAAAGACTGCTTTAATCTCCTAATACCTATGGATGTAATAAGAAGGTTGGGTAATTATAATAATTTTGGCTCTACACAGAATGGGATTTATTTTTGTCATTTGAAATGTAGTAAAGATTAAAGCTTTTAAGCCTATTTAAAAAGTAAATTTCCTAAAGTCACTTTCAGATTTTTGGTGTTTCAGCATTAACTAATAAAAAAATGTATTATTTTAAAGTTAAAAAACCTTAATGGAAATTTTAAATGAACTTGCTTAGGATTGAATTAGGACCCTGAGTCTTAGTTTCAGGAAATGGTTTCAAGTTCGTTTGTTTTTTTTTTTTTTTTTAAAAACTGTACTTTAAAACATTAAGTAGGTGTGTATAAGTAAGATTCAAACTACCATTTGATACTGTAATCTTCAATCCTAATACTTTTAGTTTGGAGTGATGAAAGCTTTTATGTTTAAAATGGAGAGTCTATAAAGCCACAAATATTCCATGTCGCTACTAGTTTGACAAGTTTATGAAAAGCTTAAAAGATACAGTTGTCATAGATGGAATAAGGCATTGCGTGTAGAATTTATGCAGTAACAGTGATGGTGAGGAAGCCCGAGGAGGTGAGAGAAATGACTCGTTCTTCACTTTGCCCTCTCCACATCGTATTTCCTCTCCCATTTTAAGTTCTGCATAAGAATTACACCCTTGAGTACAATCATGGCATTAATTCACTATTCTGATATATGAAAAGCTAAACTTTTGACTTTTTTGCCTCTACCTGCATTTGTACTGAACTTTCTACCACAGGCTTATCTCACAGCAGGGCAGTTTGGGAGGGAGGATGTTAGGGCACCGCATTTCTTCAGGCTGTGGGCTGCGTCCTGGTTGTCATTTGTGTGCCTCACTGTCTAGCATTGCTTGATGTAAGATAGGGCTCTGCTCATTTATTATTCTGTACCTGGTGTTAAGTTTCTAGAAACCTTAACAAAAACCTTTTTTTTTTTTTTTTTTTTGCCATTTTGCTTTACTCCCTTTTAACATTTCTTTGTAGCCTTAGCTTGATTTCAGTGAGAAGAGGAGCATAACCTAGATTAGAAAGTTGGTCTGAGACAGCATTCAGAAGGTTTGTTCATATGACCCTGAACTCGACTAAACTCAGCCAGGGACCAAATATTCTCTCAGAATAGAACAGGGACAAAGAAAAAAGGGCATATAAGGACTTTGGAGAAAAAGTGTGATTTGGGGAAGTTTCCACTTTAAATCACAGGTATGGCTATTTATCCTTTACATATTTTGTCAGACCTTCCCTATAATGCAGGAACTGTTGTCATGGAATTTTACAGCTGGTTGAATTATCACAGTGTTTAAACTGTTAGCATTCCTCTTTGGAGCATATGTTTATAATCTTGGCTGAAATGAAACTGTCACTTTCTTCTTTAAAATTGTTTATTAGACTTAGACATTCATAGAGAAGGATTGAATTTATCTTTTTTTTTTTTGGTGGCACCAAGGATCGAACTCACAGCCTTGCACCTGCCAGACAGGTGCTTAAGCCACTGAGCCAAACTCCCATCCCTAGGTTTTTGAGACAGGGTCGCACTGTGTAGCTCAGGCCAGCCTTGTGCTCGTGTTGTAGCCCAAGCTGGCCTGAACTCACAATGCTTCTCCTATCAGCCTCCTGAGTGCTGGGATTGAAAGTGTGCACCACCATGCCTGGCAGATTGAATTTATCTTAAACATGAAATAAATCTCTGAAGTGTTGGTCATAATATGATTTTTCCCCTTACTTACTTTGACAAGATAAATGTATTATTTTCATGAGATACTTAAAAAATTATGCATTAATTATGTTTAATTATCCTTTTTTGAATGATCTCAGGCTTTTGTTCTGAGGTTTAGACTAAATATAAGAACATATTGTAGCTGGCGTGGTGGCACACACCAGTAATTCCAGAACTCAGGAGGCTGAGGCAGAAAGATTGCTGTGAGTTTGAGGTCAGCTTGAACCAATTGGGAAGATCCTGTCTAAAAAAGAACATACTGAAATCATAATTGCATTTTTTTCATATTTGCATTTTGAGTACTACTTCCTCTACTGTTAACTTTGTATAAGATCTTATTTTAAAATAGAGAAGAGTCCAGATGTACGCCATTTTTCAATTCCTCTACTACTTTTGTTGTTTTTCACATCTGTAAGGTTGAACATTTGTGGAGTCTATGGATTTGTTTGGGTGAAAATGAAGTAATGTATATAAAGCACCTAACCTGGTTGGTCCAATGTAGTAGACCCTTGGAAATTAGTGATTGTTTTGGTTAGTGATTGTTATTATTGGATAATTAATTTGGGTTTCTAGGGCATTATTTCTTGGGGTGCAGTGAACCAATTCTGAATTCTACCCTCCTATACTGTATTTTTTATTTTCTTAGACTGTTTAACTGCTGTGAAGAATAAAGCCTGTTTATGGGGTGAGATGGGAGAGGCTTACTGACTTCTGTATGCATGTCCTTGTGGGGTTACTGGATGTGTACTGGAATGAGAAGGATGAGGCTTTGTGGCGTGTTCTATATGGTCATCCATAGTGACCAAACTGATCTGGAATGTTGTTTTGTTATGAACTTTGAAAAGTGTTATTTTCTGTACAGGGAATTTTGATCTGAATAAATTGCTTATTATCCTTTAAAAATTTCTAGAGTGAGAGGAGCTGTCAATTGGTGTAAATTGTACCCAGCACAATACTTTCTTTCATAGTCATAGGGAGCCGGCAATAGCAAGATCACCACTTCTGGGGGGGAGCGAGGAGCTGTTGTGTAACCCACGGGGTCCATGAGGGCCCTGGCTGTGGCAGCGGTCACATTGGGAGTTAGAGGCAGGCAGTGGAACAGCCTGGTACTGAGCACGAGTATATAATTTAAGTGGCTTTTAAAAGTCAGCAGCTAACCAGCTCTTGAAAGAGGCAAGAAGCCATTGAGATAGCTATGGATGGTTACCCCAGTTTTCTGGCATGAGCACTTTCCCAGTGAACCCTTTTCCTGTTCCCTTCTCTACTCCAAGCTGATTCCTGTCTCCTTGATACCTGATCATTGTTGGAACCCAACTAGTAACTTCTCTCAAAATGTACCTGAAACAGGCTGTGGCGGGCGTCTCTCTCCCAGCTCATCTGCAAACTCCTTCCTGATGACGATGTGTGCCTTTTAGTGCAGCTTCCAGGAGCTTAGATTGACTCTTAGTGTTAGACACAGGTCACCATGCTTGTGGAAAACGCCTGAGTATTAACCAGTACAGTGACATCTTTCCACTTTGATGACTGATTACTGATAAACCTCTAGAGATGGTTATCATCCCTCGCCATCCCAGTGGCCACAGTCTTCTTTCTTTTCTGTCAATGCAAAGTCTCACTTTTTTTATCTGTAAATCTCTTCTCCGTGAAATTTTTAAAAAGTATTTTTCATTTTAGGTAGTAGTAATTATTATTTAGAAATTCAAAGAAAGGTGAGAAATGTGAACCAGAGTTGAAGTCTTAGAATTAGCCACTGCTAAATATGTTTTTTTAAGTGACAAAAATGTTTGTAAATATTGTCCTCATTTAAAGAATCAGAAATTACGTTAATTTTGGTTAAATTCTAGATTTTTTTCCAAATTCATTCAAAACCTCAAAGTACTAGGTAAAGCGTCTGAGAAGAGAGAGTTGTATTATAATTTTCAGGTTGTCATGAGAAATGTGTGTTTTATTGTGTCATATAGTTTTTATAGTGAGTTATAAAAACTATAGGGATTGACCTTTTTGTCCTGATCTTAAAAGGTTTTATTGTGATTTAAAATCCTAAGTCTTTAAGTAGATCTCTTCTTAACCTCTTCCCTGTTTGTAATGTAAATTGTGATGGTTTATTGAAAGTTAATGAGTATAGGAGAAAACTCTCATGTCTTTGACATTTTTTTCCCCCAAGAAAACCATTCTTTTTAAGACAGAAGCAGAGGAGGTCACTTAAGCCAAGAACAGACGGGCTTAAGAGTTCCGTGAAGGCAGGTACGCTGGTGCGCACTGCGTTCCCAGCTACTTAGGAGCTGAGGTGGGTGGATTTCAAGTTCAAGGCCACGTTGAGCAACTTAGCTAGATGGTCTTTAAAAAAGAGAACATAACTGTCGCTGATGACTGAATTATGAAAGTTTTATATTGCCCAGTCTTCTTACTGTTACTTTTGTTCTGAACCAGGCCTATGATTTGGTTATTTTCTTGTTCATTAATAATAGTATCCCTAAGTAGGCATGATTTTTACACTTAGCAGTGTGTGGGAAACTTACATTTAAGTGTCTGAGAAGTTTACGTTTGTTTAGTTTGCATACTTTTCGTTGAATTTAATAATTTTTTTAGTGTGTTATTTATATGAAAGCCTCTTTGCTAGTCTTTGTAGGAAGTGTAGTGGGGCTTGGTAGGAAATGTAATACTCTTTATGGGATCGCAGTCTCCTTGCCACCTCTTCGCACCTGAGTATTTTAGAACAGAAAGAAATCTGGGAGATTATTCTGAGTGTGTTTTAGCAGCAGTTCCCTGCTTCCGACCTGCTTCTGTGTTTCCCATGCTCAGTATGTAGGTAGAGACTCAGACCAGTTTTGTTAGTCTAAGAATTTACAAACTGAAAATATGAGAAGTTATTTTAGTGGCAAATGACTAGAATATCAGGCATTTCCCCCTAAATACGGTAGTTGAGATTATCAAAATATACCACAGGTTGTTTCAAGTATCATATGAAATCATATATGTGCATACCGAGTTGCTATATAAAATTTTTGTTAAGACATTTTAAAATATGTTTCTTTTTGTTATGGTGAAAAGTGTGAACAGCGTTGCTGTGTTCTGTCCAGTCCATCCTTTCCTTAAATCTGAGGAGCGTCCATTGCTCCTTTAATCCCGAGAAACACCACTTAGTCTCCTGCCTTCACGACCTGACTCCGAAGTGAAGTGTTTTCTACCCAGAAATCAGGTGATATTATCCTACAATATATCTTAGCAAAAGACATGGAAGGAGGGATTTTTTTGTTCTGTTTTTTATGCTGGTCTTGGTTGCAAACCTCTGGGTACAATAAAACACTTTGGTGGCTCTTTGTTAATTTGTAAGTATTGTTTATGAAGTGCTTAACTTGGTGGTACCAAGATATGATTTAGCCACCAAGAGAATTTGGATTATTTAATACTAGTACATAATAAAAGTACTTATCAAATATTCATGTGGGCACATACAGAGGCATAATTGTATTCTTGTAATGCACAATATAAATACTAATATTGTTTTGGAGAATCAGCATGATTTGCTGAAGCCAGGGTTTGGAAAAATGCATTGCAGTATGTTTTTATCTGTGGGACTTACTGGCAAGTGTAATTGAGAGATTCTAAATACTGTAGTTGTTTACTTCACTTGATTTTTGGCTTATGTATTTGAGTCTTTTTTTTCTTCTATAATCACTGAATTATTGTTCTTGTAAGATCTGTGGCAGAAGATAAACCATAATTATTTTATGAAAGTTCTTTTAATTAAATTTACTTTTAAAGATATATTTTTAAAAATTTGCTTCCACTAAAGGTGGGTTAAATAGTATTTAAGCAGAAAATAGTAGAATAAATATTTATGTGCCCATTCCTTGAACATTGGTCAAATTCTTGACACCTCTGAACCTGCTCCTTTTCCCTAGCTCCTGATGATTTTGATGCATTTCCTCTGTCATTGAGTTCCATCTGCGAACATATCAATGTGTATTTCTAACAAAGACCCCAGTTTTTAGACAGGTAATGGAAAATCTTAATGTTTTTGAAAATGTGCTGGAATGTTGAACACTAAAATTGTGTCTGGGCTGTTAGGAGTGATGCAAAGGAAAAGCAAGATCTTTTGAATGGAATAAATGGAGAAAAAGAAATACCTGACAAGCAGTTGTACCAAAAAACAACAGTTACAATGAAAAAGTCAATCAGTAGCTTTTAAAGTACTCAGTGAGAAAAGACAGAAATGGACATTTTTGAGCAGCCAGTGTATGTCTACATTCCAGACAGGCTAGGAGGGCTAGGAAAGTCAAGTGCATTTCATTCCATTAAAGATAGCGGTTCTATTTTGAAACTCAGAAGAAAAATCAAAGTTGTGTACAAAGACTACCGATTACATTATTCACTCTGATATTATGTAGAGCAGTGAAGAATTAAACCTAATGCTCAGTCTGATTATATGAAGATAATATTATAAAATGTTTTGTAACCACCAGAAATTATACAACGTATGGTAATTCCAGTTGTATATAATGCTTAATGTGTATTGAAAGACTTGAAAAACATTAACCCTGATGGTATTTGAATTAATAGTGGTAATTTCTAGGGATGTGTTAGAATTTTGAAGATTTTTTACGTCTTTATTACTTTCTTAAGAAATTGTTAAATTTTGTTTCCTATCAGCACCTGGGATGTTACTTATTGAGGATGCTTGCTATATGTCAAACACTCTTTTAGTATTTTTCATCTTTTACACTTAATTCTTGGGGTATCCCTAGGAGATTTTATTATCCTTATTATGTGAGTGAGGAAACAGGCACAGAGGAATTAAGTACCTTGATTTTAGCTGTAATTTTTTATCTCCAATAATTGGAATGATACTATAACTTGTGCTTTCTTTTTCTTTTCTTAGTTAGAAGTACTTAATATGGTATATTAGTCAAGAAACAGTTTTGTTTTTGTTTTTTTGAGATCGGGTCTCTCTCTGTAGGTCATACTGGCCTTGAACTCTCTGTGTAGCCCGAGCTGGGCTGGCCTTGAACCCACAGCATTCCTCCCCCGCTGCGGCCTCAAGTGCTGTGATAACTGGCATGTGCCACCCCCAGCCCTAAGAATTGATGGATAACATTTCATTTTGGATGCATCATATTTTTTTCAACTGGCCCTTTGTTTTTGTTCTTTTCCTTTTACTGCAATATTCTCATAGAAATAACAGTATAGTTAAACATCTTTGCATATAAATCTGTGAGGGCATTTCTGATTATCTTTTGGAGAGGTGGTATTATTGGGTGAAAAATTATAAACGTTTTAAAGACTGTTGGTCCAAGTTTTGAGGCTGCAGTAGTATTTCGTCATTCTTCCTTAAACTTAAAGGAACTATTTTGGGTTGTTAAGTTTGGACTTGCATGTGCTTAGGTATGGGTGACTGCAGATTTAGAAATAGGTCATCTAAATCATGAGTGGGAATTTGTACTTTCATAATTTCTTATAGAAATCAGGTTTCTCTAACTTTGATGATAAAAAGGAGAAACTCAAACTCTGGAGATTAAATTGTGGCCATTTACCTGCTTTATGACCTTGGTAGCTACTTTTCTTCTTTCTTTGACTTAAAAATTTGAATTAGCCTAAAAATCCTTTTATTGCAAATTGTTTAAAACATGTAAAATTTGCGATCAAATTATATAAATTTTCCCTTATGTTTGATTTTATTGGATGTCCAGATCAAAAAATTAGGTGGAACAATTTTTATTGTATGATTTTTTTTTTTAAAGCTATAGACATAAAAGATATGCAGTGTTGGTTAGAAACTATTAGGACTGCCAGGCGTGGTGGTACATGCCTGTAATTCCAGCATTCAGGAGGCTGAGGCAGGAGGATTGCTGTGAGTTCTAGGCCAGCCTGGGCTACAAAGTGAGTTCAAGGCTGCCCTGAATTGGATAGCTAAACCCTGTCTGGGAAAAAAACAAAACAAAAAAAAAACCAAAAAAAAAAAAAAAAAAAAAAAAAAAAAAAAAAAAAAAAAAAAAAAAAAAAAAAAAACAGAAAACAAAACAAACAGACAAAACATTAGAACCCTTGAAAGTATTTCAGATGTTGGATTTTTAAATAAACATGAATTTTTAAGATGGATCTTGTTACTGTTTTATGACAAACAAGAACCAAAAATTGTTGGTTAATTCATTGATACTGTCTGTTAAGTCATTAAGGTGTTAGTGTGTGTTTCTCTGGAACGTATCTTCTTCCCGAGTCTGTGGGTAACTTCTACAAAGACTTTAATGATAGGTTTGAAATAGGAGATGGCATTTTAACTTATGGCGTTCCAGTGAATAATTAATAATACCAGAAAGAGAAAGTCTGCATATCCAGCTTGGAAAGAACTTAGACCCAATTATTTTGGAAAGCTCAAGATTGATAATTTCTGAGAGCTATGAATGGAATAAATTTTAAAAATCTATTGAAATTTGAAGGTTGTGCTGTTGTCTACTATAAATAGAAGAGGTAGAAAGTAAGTAAAAGGATATCCATCAAAAAAGTTTAATTCATAATTAATGATTGGATTAGAAAGGTTCATAACTGCAAAGTTAGGTTAAGTGTACATTTTGTGAGAAAAGATCTTCATTTTTTTCAGATTTGCAAAGAAATGAACTCAGAAAGCTTAAACTGCGCTAGAATGTAAGCTGCACAAAGCTAGGAATTTTTGTTTTATTTACTGTTTTCTCCCTGGTTCCTGACAGATAGTTCTCCTCAATGAGTATTTGTCGAAAGCATAATTTTATAACTTTATCTGAGGTATAGTTAAGGTAATAGATTTTTGGAAGTCAGGGATACTTTCCAGATTTGTGAAATGGGAGTACAGTTCAGCTTGATGCCTTACTAATTTAGTTCTACATTTATCTCAAAATTTTTGCTTGGCGTTTAAGTGTAGGTAAGTAGGTAGAGTGAACAGCATTTTAGATGGAACATTTTTGGACCAATTTCATTTTTTTCTTATCAGTGTAGAAATAGAGTAGGAAAATTATTCGAGGAATGTATCTTCATCAGTGTATAAGAAAATTTATACTCTGGTACTACTTTCATTTCATTCAATAGTGAAACCTTTATGGAAAACTTTCCCCCTAAAATTGTGAATGGAAAATTTGCTGGTTGCTTTCTTTAGATCATGTGGCATAACAGAAACTGCTCTTCTAGATGAAAATGTAAAATCAACAAAATGTTGACAGATTTTACCTGCAGAGGACATTGCTTTATCAGCAAGGGATGTAGATTTCTGAAGTGAAGCCCAATTATTCTAGCTCAGTATCATTATACAGCAATTTAGCAGGTCATGTAATATGTGCTGCGATTACATTAGTCAGCATAATATGTTCCCATATTCTTTAACATTGAAATTTAGGAGAATGTTACAAAGAATGACTAAAAGATGTGAAATATAAATCCACTTTTAAAATTATAAAATCTGCTGCTAAAATGATTAGACAAAAAGTGAATTACTTGAAGGTTGAAATTAATACAAACATTGTTAGTTTTAAAATCATGAATTTTCTTTGGTAATTTCAGGACTATCCATAAGTTATTTATCTTAATGCTTTTTACCAGTCTGACTAAAAAGATACTTGAATAATTGCTTGCAGTCTTCACTTGATTATTTGTTTTTTTGTACTTGATTATTTGTGAGTATATTTTTCATGTTGTATACAACTGCTGGTGGTTCAAAGATTACTGTGTTTTGTGTTTTCCATAATTATTTTGGTATCACAGATAGGTGTGAGGTTTTTTTTTTTGAGACAATGTCTTGTTATGTAGTTCTTCAGACTAGTCTTCAGTTCACTATGTAGCCCAGACTGGCCTTGAACTCAACCATAACCCTCTTGCCTTGACCTTTTATGTGCTGTGATTACAGACATGTGCCACCATCACCACTTAGTTTCATGATCATTTTAAGTATATTTGAAAACTATTACACAGCCTGATATGGAAGCCTATAGTCTTAGCATGTGAAAGATAAGATTGAAATAGGAGGATCCTCAGGTGAAGGCCAGCCTGGACTACATGTTGAGACCTTGTTTTTTTTTTTTTTTTAAATCTATTGCATTTGTATTCTCAAAGGCTGAGAGAAATTTACACTATTTTGGTTTTTGTGTCATTTTAAGAAGCTTTGCAAGAGTATGAAATACTTTTAGTGGAAGAGCAGGAATTGGCCTTCATAAATTCTACATCTTGCAATGTGGTTTCTCTTTTTAGTTGGAATATGATGAATTTCTAGGTCACCACCCACTTAGGTATTCAAATATAATATGAAATACATTTTGAATTCTAAAGAGATTCAGCTGGAATTTTTGAAATAATTTACCCTAACCTTTTTACCCTGCAGGCACTCTTTTATAGCATTCTGTAGAAATATTAGCATTCCCACCAACTTTGCTCGAAACTCAATGAACTTGGCTTCCAGTCCTTTATGAACTAGGCTTTTTATTAGTTATGTAATAATTAAGTTTTTTTAATGTTGAGAATAAATCTACCTTGTGCTAGGCACAGTAACTTTCTTGTTTTCAAATTATGAAGTGTTCTAAGCATACAGATGATACTTGAGAATACTATAATGAATACTACTGATACTCATTTACTCTTAACTTTGTATTTTATGTCAATGTATTTCAGAAACACATGCATCTAATGTCTTACTAAATTTAAGATAATTAAATTTGTGGTGCTTCTCTTTAATTATTCTAAAAATTCTTTACAAAAAGAGAATGACATTAATGTATGTTATCGGGATGCTCATTCAGCTTTCTCTTTTACATCCTGGACTTTTACATCCTGGAGAGCAAGACTCTCATTTACCCTGAGGTCCTCCCAAGTACCAGAGTTCGTCCTCTGTTTTCTTTCTTTATTGCATGCAAAAGTGGGATCATTGCTATGCAGGTAAAAAGACTTGGGCTTCAAGTCTTCTCTTCAGTGTTGTCAAATGTCAGCCGAACTCCTTGTTTATTTGACACTTTTCATCATAAGTTAGAACAGCATTGATCGTGTATGCAACACGACCACATAGAGTTAACCTGACCTCTGACTTAACCAACTTAAAAGTGGGATTATAGGAGTAGTTGTGTTCTCCAAATCAGTCATGGAAAATGAAAATGAAAATGAATCCCACCCTTGTTAAATAAAAAGTATGAAGAGAAGATGAAAAAATGATTGACATGCAAGAAAGTGGATTTAAAAAAATCCAAAAAACAAAACCCATGGAAAATAAACAAAAACCTCCTTTAAAACTCAGGTGTGCTAAAAATGATTAAAATCTATGCAGAAAACTACAGAAGTATAAATCAGTTATTTTCTATAGTAAGTGAAAAACATAATTATTTAATCAAAAATGAAAAATTTCAAATAAGTAGACTGCATATCTACTGAAGAGGTTTTGGAAAATTCTGGACAGACTCTGAGAAGTATTAAAATGAGACAGTTATGTGACAGCATTGTTACCAGAAGAATGAATACATGAAAAACAGGACACTGGATTTGCTGTATCTGAACAGATTACTCAAAAGTTCAACAACTATTTAATGCTTGTTGCAGTATCCCCCAAACTATTTTGAACTCTAGTAGTGAGCGATTTTGTTTCTTGTCTCCCCAAAATACAGTGAAGATGTTGTGGCTTGTGTCTAGATGTCCCCCCCGCCCAAAGCCTCATGTAGTCATAGGTGGGGCTTTTTCAGAGGTGACTGGATCAAGATTGTGTGAGGCTGAGACTGATTCATGGTTCAATGTTAGGATCAAGGGCACTAGGATTAAGGGTGTGAATGCTACCTGCCCTTAGTAGCCTGGATAAGATACAGAGGATAGAAAGAGCTGTGGTTGTCCCTGACTGCTCTGGTACCTTCTTCCCATTATGGACTGTTTCACTTCTGCAGTGCCTGTGTGCCATGGCACCCTTCCTTAGGGCCAGTTGATTATGGAGTGGAACCTCTACAAATTGTAACCCTAAACAAACCTTTTTTCCTTAAACTTGTGGGTGTTGGGTGTTTTGTCTCAGCAACGAGAAAAGTAACCTAAGAAGAATAGTTTATTTATTTATTTTTATTTTTTAATTTTGTTTCAAAGACAGTAAAATCTAACAAAACGTAACAGAACAAAGTCAATCAAAACAAAGCTATAGAACTGGTACAGAGCTTCAAAGAAAGATACTAGGAAAACAATAGCTACTATAGTATATCTTGTTACTTTCAGAATAGTTGACCATGGGCCAACCCACTCGGGACCCCTTCTGTCCCTCAGATAGAAGCTTTCTTTCTCTCAATAAATATATTCTGCTCTTACCCTCACAAGTTTCTATCATCCTGTTTTGTAAACCTATAATGTTACTGTTGTGCATTTACTGTAGTCATTTGTCTCTTTTGCTTTTTGTCTTTCTTATGCGTCTTTTTTTTCTCTTAAAAAAAAAAGAATAGTTGATCATTCCATCAGGTATAGTAAAATCAAACCAAAAACAAAACACAACAAAACCAATAAAAACAGAATATGAAATAAAGCAAAAAAAAAAAAAAATCAGAATAAAGCAAAACAGTGAGAACAATATTGGGCCTCAAAGACAAGACAGAGGAGAATCCCCCATATTTGCTACATTGGATGCTATCATCTTCCCAAGAGATGCTCAGACTGCTGGTTCCAGGCCTACAAAATCAACTGAACAATACAAGCATTTAGTTGCTTTATGTACCATAGTTGCTATCAACTTAGCCAGTCCTTCGAACCAGCAGGTTGCTTACAGCGGGGGAGCGGCGGGTAGACCTTGCCTGCGTGCTGGTAGGCCTACAAGAGGCACATCTCTTTCTCCTCCTGGAGTCAACGCCTATCGCGCATACTCACCAGGAAGACAGGCTAGTCATCTTCTGGTTGGAGCCTCCCTGCCCAACATGGCGCGATCTCAAGAGGCACATCTCTTTCTCCAAGAAGAATAGTTTAAATCTCATTAAACATTGTTTAACGCATGGCTGTACCTGTAAGATATGATATGTTCTTTGTGATATGTGTGTGCTTTTTTTGCTTTGAGGGGGAAAAGATTCAGTGAACCTAAGATAAGTTCAAGAATTTGTTAATTGATTTGAAACTAATGAGGTAATAAAAATTTCAGTAAGCCTGAATGATATTGATTTATGAACCAGTGCAAATGTATTAGTGTTTTGTTCATATTTACCAGATTTCTGGTTTTTGAAGATTTGGTTGTCCTCATGATTTAGTTGGCCAAACTTCTGAGTAAATGAAGTAGTATCTTTGTATGTTACTTGTCTAAAGGAATTTAAAATTAAGAGTTTTAAGTACCAAGTTAATGTTTCAGAGACATTCAACCTTTTATAATTGGTTACTAAATTTATTAAACAGGAAAAACTTAAGAAAGTGGTTATGATTTAAATATGGATAATTTGAGTTTTAGTAGTATATTTAAGTTTGGCATATTTACTTTTCAGAAATGGCACTAACTTTATTTTTATTTATTTATTTAGTTAGTTGGTACAGGACCTTGTGCTTGCCAGGCAGGCTGAGCTATATCCGTGGTGCCACTAACTTTAATGATAGAAAAATGTGGCATGTGCATGAGTATAAGTGGTAGGACAAATAACTCCCTATACGCATCAGATTTTCTTTTTAGTAAGCATCAAACTGATTGCAGGTACATACAGTAGTTCATAGCCCATGAGCCCCCCCCCCCCGCGAGTTGTTATAGACTTTGAAAAACATGCATTCCAAATATTATCTGTAGATGGCAAAAACATTATGCTTAGTAGGTAGGTATAAGAATTGTACTGAAAATATATGTTTAGTAAATAACAGTGTTTAAATGTGTTGTCGAATAAGATATTGCTCAATGAATTCAGTCATTGGCTAGTGAAAGCATTACAAAGAGAAGAAAGGGAGGAAGATATCTATAGATTCTGAGAGATTAAATGGACAGTTACAATTGTGTTTATGGGTTTTGTTTAGATTTGGATTGGAACAAACTGTTAAAAAGACACTTAGGAGAGACTAGGGCAAATTTGAGCCCTGATTGGTGGTTCATGTTACAGAAAAATCACTATATTGTAAGCATTATAGTGAAATTGGCTTGTGTTGAAAAAGTAAGTCTTTGTCTTAGATGTGTATTGAATTATGTAAACCCTCAATGTTTGGTGTTGGTTTCAAAATAGTCCACAGTGCTAGGGTGTGATTTGCTATGAGTTAATTGTCGAAGCTGGAAATAATGTAGTATTATACTCAATAATTTTGCATTAGCTTTACATTTTCTGTAGTAAGAACTCAAAAAAATATAACACATCATTGAAAGAAGATAATTAGCACTGGGTATAGAATCAAAAGTAAGGATGAATGTGAGTAATACAAAGATAAACTTATTATAAACATACCAGGCATATAAATGTCGTATTTTTTTTTTTTCAGAGCTGAAGCCATTTACTTTAATCTTGGATGATTAACATCTAAATGCTTAATTCTCAAAACTGCTCAAGAATCGTACAGTCAGAATTAATGATCTGCATTATCGCCAAGAAATTATTGTCTCAAGTGACACGGTAAGATCACAGTAAATATTCTTAAGGCTAAATAATGCTAAGGTTGAAAAGATTTTTAAATGCCATATTTTAATTTCCAGCTTCTGTTATAACTCATGATTACATAACTATTAAGTTGTTAAGAATAAGGTTTCAGTTTGGCTTATAGTATTTGAAGTTTTGGTCTGTGAGTGATTGGCCCCATTGCTTTGGGCCTGTGTAGAGGTAGCACATTATGTTGAGAGTGCATGGGCCTGGGTCCCCCAATCCTTTTTTCAGGGGCACACCTCTAATGACCAAATTTCCTTCCACTAGGCCCTGACTCTCAAGCTTCTACAGCCTTCCAGTAGTGTCAAGCTGGTATCAAGCCTTTAACACATGAGCCTTTGTGTAGCAAGTTCAAAGTTATGATAGTTAAAGTGCTAATAAATATCAACATGTAAACAAATGCCATAAAAATGGCTTTTTCTCCTCATAGATTCAGGTAGTAATGGATATAGTCTTGTTACTGGAATGCTATGCTTTCCCTCTGCCCTGTGTTTCAGGGTAGAGTCAGAGGAAGCTGATGCTGAAAAAGCAACGTAGCTTGCAGGATGTTTGTTAGGGATCGACACCTATAAAGAGGAAGGTAGCATAGGAGGCAGTTTGGGCAGAGGAAATTGAACTATAATGCAGGCTCAACAAAATTGGCCAGTTCCATAGAGAGTATGATAGCTGTGGGAGTTTGTTTCCCTTCTTAAACAGTAAGGTTCTTGGAGATGGAGACTCGTTTTAAGAGTCTTTGAATTTCATATCGATCATTACAGATGTTGTTTGGCAAATATTTGTTGAACAAAGAAAAATCTTTTGTGGTCTCTGCTATAACATCTAATCTTTGCTCCCTGCACTGAACTCCTTCCTTTCTTCAGCTGAAAGTGGTTTTTAGCAATGTCAGTGGTGACATAGCTGGCTGTCTAGTGTATCATGAACCAACATGAAGGTAGTTTCTCCTCTGTGATTAGCATGTTATGGACCATTGTGCTTCTGGGCTTCTTAGATAAGACCTACAGAGGAACTTGAGGCAAACGACAAACCTAAAACACAAAGAACATGAGATTCTCTTAAGAGAGACGACCTGAAAACATAGTGGTTACTTTTAGCCATATTAATGCATATAGTTTACTGTTCTATTGAGTTCTGGGGATTTGGATATTAATCTTCTTAGGTCTGTGAGTTAAGAGAGCTGTGCTTCTTAGAAGCATTTTTTTTAAAAGTCAGTATTTTTCCTCTATCAGATACAGTCCTGCTTGAGGGCGAGAAATGTAAATCATTTTATGGTCTCAATATTGCTGTCAACACTCATTGTATTTCCTTGTTGTTTTTTTTTGTTTTTGTTTTTTACTCCTTTTACCTAGACAGAATTTGTATTGGTCCTTTATCTCTAAGACTCAGTAGTGTGTTAATGCTTTACTATAAACGACCTTCAAACAATATTTTTTTAAAATGGGTGGCATAGGGAAGAGTTGACTTGGTAAGTAATGTGGTAGAGGAATAATGGTGAAAGCCAAAGTATTTTAGAGCCAGACATTTACTTGTTCTTCTCTTACAGTCATTTTTCCTGCTATCTATAGAGGCCATTTCTACTTCATCTTAAGAAATATTATGTAAATAATTTTTTTCATGTTGCATATTGAAGTAATGAGATTGTGCATGTGTTACCATTAGGAAAATCTAATTTTTAAAATTACGATGTAAAATGTGAGTCTTTTAAAGGCACAGATATAATTCCTTGCAATGTTTCCTCCTTCAGTTCCCTTTGTTTCTTCATTTCCTTCTTGCTCATGTAGCAGCCCCACCAGAGGGCAGGCAAAGGAAGGTATTAACCTCGGCACTCAAAACCTTTGCGGACTATTTTGTCATAGGATGTTACTTTCACTATTTAAAAATTTTAGTGGAATCCAGTTATTTTGAAAATAAATTATGTAATATTGACTACTACATGTATTGAATTTAAGTGTTTATACTTTAAAGTCTTTATGTTCTGAGATCCACCCATTTTCATTATCCATAATTATTTTGTGAAGTATGCCAGGGTTTCCACCGTTCTTATTGATAACTGTGACTGATCATAATAAGGAAGCTTTGGTTTGTGCACACAAGGCTGTGTTTATGAGTACATTGGACTGTTTGTAACATAAAATTTCCATATTCTGTAGAGTTCTTGAGATCCATAAGTAATTTTCAGAGTGATAAAAATTATCTTTTGAGTACAAGTTACTGTTTCACACCTCAGACCAAAGCAAATTTGTCTTTGTCACACTGAAGGTTTTTTCCAAAGTCTAAATGTTAAACTAGATGGATGCTAAACGTTTTATGGTCTTATTGCTGTTAACACCCACTGTACAAGTATATTTATATATGGAGTGCAGTTTCATAGTCTAGAGCTGTTTGGTTCGTTATCAGCACAAACAGTAAATGTCCTAAAAAATCAGCTTCTAAACAGCTGGCAGTTGACTTACTGGCCTTTAGCCCCGCCTAAATTCACATGACGTCTCTTTGCTCTTTTGCACAAATAGCATACCTTACCTTCTCATCAAGGAAGTCAGTCCAGTACCTTTCTGTGTGCTTCTGCGTCTAGGAATGTAGAACAACCTTAAAATGGATTTTTTAAAGAGAGTTGTTCCTCCTATTCTTTCTGGAGATATGACTTTGGATACTAGAGATTGTATTCCAGAAAATTCCCCAAGATTACTTAAGATGAAACGTCTTAGTTTGCTTCCATCAGAGAAGATAATAGATGGGCAAAATGGAGCCAGTTTCCATCCCAGTCATGACAGACGCAGACATCAACAACTAGGTAAAGTAAATTCACATTGCTTTGAATTCTTACAAAAGGCATTTTAGGAAAATAAAATTATTTTTATAAGTACGAATTCTAGGCAGTGTGAATTTTTACTTTGAAAATCAGTTTAAGTA
The DNA here is from genome assembly GCA_004363535.1 of Dasyprocta punctata. Classification (NCBI taxonomy): domain Eukaryota; kingdom Metazoa; phylum Chordata; class Mammalia; order Rodentia; family Dasyproctidae; genus Dasyprocta; species Dasyprocta punctata. Next base: position 88,743 of record RJWM01000138.1, on the reverse strand, counting down.
TTAGGAGTGTTTAATAAAGTAACTATATAGTGACCTAAATTTTTTAATATTAAACGTGTTGGCTTGAGTTTAGAGGAAGAGGTTAAATATTTATATGCTATATATTAAGATAAAACCATTATCAAGTTGACAGTTTTGATATCTTGAGAAATATTTTGATGATGATTATTATTGAATACTGTTGCTGGACGGATGGTTCAAGCCTTTAATCCCAGATATTCAGGTCGCTGAGACAGGAGAATGATTTAGTGAGGTTCTGTCTCAAAAAGAAAAAAAAAAAAAAAAAAAGAAAGTCCTGGGGATGTAGTGTAGCCATCCCTTGGTTTAGTCTCCTGTACTTAAAAAAAAAAACACTACCAAAAAAAAAAAAATGTTATTATTAAAGCCTGTACTATATAAATAAAAGTGATACTGAGTTTTATCTATCACTATAGAAACTACTTAAGTTTTGTTTAAAAATATGTCGATTGTTTTCCTCTAAAGATAGAAAATATTTGGGGCAAATTATGAAAAGTGTTAGAGAGTCTAGGAGTATAACTTAGGAATAGAGCCTTTTTCTAGAGCGTGAGAGGCCTGGAGTTCAACCCCTAAATAAACTTAAAACTAGAACAAAAAAGACCTCTGACTATAACATGATTGTTTTTTATCATGGTACTTTTGTTATAAAAATCAAATTTACATATACTGTAGCAATTAGCAAATGTGTTGTTTTAAAATTTCTGATTAAAAATTTTAAAATATTAAAATATTTTTATGAGATTTTATATTTTAGGGAGTAGGTAGCTGCTCATATAAATTAACGCAATATTTAGTAGAAGATTTTCTGTAAACCTGCAAATTTGATATGATTGCTATTTATGCACATTTTAAGCATTTACATGTAAACATTCACATCCGCATTCTTACTGGATTTTAAAAATGAGGTTTATTGTTCAAATGGTTCTGATACTTGCCTCTTCATTTGGTACATCGTAAGCAACTTTCTGTCTCATTTAAAGCATACTCCACTGTATGGACACAATGATTTATTCAATAATCTTTTATTTGTGAACATTTAGAGTAATTTAAATTTTAATTATTAAAATAATTATGTAATTAATATTCATTTCTTTGTCCCTTTATACTTCTGGATGATTGCTTCTAGTATAAATTTCTTTGTGCATTTAAAACTTTGATGAACACTGCTCCCTTACTTTTAAAACATTTCTCATATTAAGCTGCCCAGGATATGAGAATCCCAATTACTTTATATTCTTTTTAATACTATTTTGTGTCAGTTTTCAACATTGAATTGTATTTATGAGCAGCAGTAATTTCTGTTTAAAAATATCAACGTGGAAAATGGAGGAGCTTTTAATGTTTTTGGTTTATTTAGTTTTTTGAGGCAGCATCTTCTCGCTGTGTAGTTCAGGCTGGTCTTGAACTTGCCGCGATCCTCAGGCTCCCAAGTGTTGGGATTACAGGTGTGCACCATCACACCCAGTCAGTTTTTAAGTTTTAAAAAGAAATCTGTATTAATACATACAATATACAAGTTTTAAAAATTGTCTTTCTGTTTTTCAGACTTCCAAGTGGGGGAAGTGGTGAGGACACCCCTTAACCCAGTTAAAAATCTGTGAACCACTAAGTGTAGTTTTGTGTCCAACAGTGTATATATACATGAGTGAAAATCTGAATATATTAATAGGTGCAGTTATATGATTAAAATTCACTTTTCCTTTCACTTTCAGTCTTGAATCATTTACTTGTATCTCTGCCTATCTGACTAGACTAGTGTTTAAATGTAAATAGGCCATGCCCATTTATATGAATCATTTATTTCTCAACTTGTTCTTTCTTTTTCTAAGATCATGTTATACTCATTTGAATGTAGAATACATGTTACTAAATATAATTAGACTTGCTAATTTATATTAACTTGCAAATAATGACTGAAGTTAATAACTAAGAATTCGCTTAGGATATATCTTTTTACTAAGCAAGGTCAAAAGAGTAAAATAAGGGAGCGCTAAAGAATCTGTTGAAATTTCTGAGCCTGTAGGTTCTTTGTGAATAACTCTTCCCAATTTTTCTCTACAAAAGTAAAATTTAATTTTAGGGAATGAATATTAAAAATTAAAGAACATGGGCATTTATATGGAGGGATTTGGTTTTAAAATACCTGGTCCTCACAAGCTTAAATATCAATGGTTTCCCTTATATAAGAGACCCAAATTATAAGTAAAGATACAGTAAATAATACAGTAAAAGATAGATAGCAGGAAGTAGGGAGATAGATCTTTCTCAAGGGGGAAGGGAATCAAGAGATGGAGGGAACAGGGAGGGAAGGAAGGGAAAGGAAATGACAAAAGGAATTAAGACGTGTCATGTCCATGTACCAGCTCTACACAAGGAATGTAAATGTTAATGTACTGCAAATATTTACTAATAAAAAATTTAAAGTGTCCATTCCTTAAATTTCTGCTAACTGATGAAAGCCCTTCTCTTGAATGTTAAGATTTAATGCTACACTCATGCAATATGTAAGAGTAGAATCCTACAAGTCAACAGGAAGTAAGATTCATTTATGGTACATGCTTCCTACAAGTCAACAGGAAGTAAGATTCATTTATGGTACTAGGATGGAGATAATGCAGGAGATTAGCCAGAAATCATGAAAAATGACTGGTTCCCCTAAGGGGTGTTGTGGTTTCATTCATTTAATGAATGAAATTGAGGATATGGAGATTTCATGTAAATAGTAGGAGAGGGAGAGGGAGAGACTGGTATGGAACGTTATATAGGCTGGCATCTGAATCAGTTTGTTCTCAACTTTTTCTGTTTGTTAATTCGGTATTTAAAATTTTTTTCTAAGAAATGCTAGATAAGATGTTAATGAAGCCGGACAACTATACTTGTGAGAGGACTGGTTGAGAACAAACGCACTTTAGAAAATGTAGAAACCTTTCTTAAGTATAGCATTATTTATAGACACTTATGATTTCTTTAGCAAAAATATATGCAGAACTGATGTATTAGCAGGGTGGGGGTATGTCAGTATTTTAAAGAACATTTTCTTTGCCTTTGAGAAGTCTTTTTAGTTTTGAACTTTCTTTAAATGTTAAGTAGCTTAATGTTTAGAAATTTTTGTAGACATTCTCAAACAAATCACTGGATTTACCCATATTCTGTATTCCTTTGTAACATAAATGAGCACATGTCTTCAGCCCGCTGTATGTAGTTAGATTCGCAGCCACTGTTTCTCTTCCCAACAGGCTGAGTTGTGGGCCTGCTCAGAGTTGGTTGTATTTTTAACTAAACCTGTTTATGCCAATTATATGTGTTATTACGATTATGTAATTGAGTTATATGTTACATAATTTGGTACAGTATAAGATGGAAAAGAAAGAGTCATTTTGGTGTAAAAAAAAAGTTGAGTGCTTTGGTCAGATTCCATAAAGATGAATTCCTTAAAAAAATTGTGTTTGAATTAAATATAAGTCAGAGAAATGTGCAAGATTGGAAAGATTTCACCCTGGGACACCTTGTGGAAGTAAAAATCATAGCTGATGTAAGTGAGTTTGGGTAGGCAAGAGGGACAGACCTGTGCTCAGCAAATCTGCAGTAGAAGACAGGGCCTTGGCACTGTGTCAGAACAGTGGGGATTGCACTTGAATTTTATATTTGAACTTAAAACCTTAACAGACCGCTTGATCTTTTTCTTGTGATTTCTACTTGAATGGAGACTTTAAATGAAATGATTAGACAACAGTTGTACTTTAGGTTAAAGGGACTTTATTGTATATAGCTGTATGATATTGCAATATTGTGAAATTAGTAAAACATTTATCTGCCTTACTACTTCCTTAATGTCAAAACAATCACATATTATATTGGATAATCTTATTCATGAGATGCTTAAATATCCTTATGGTTTTTGTAGAGAGTCCTGCTTGTGTGATCAGTGATTTCAGGGACGGGGGGTGCAGCTCAGTGGTAGCAGTGTTAGAGCCCTTGCCTAGGATGTGCAAGATCGTGGGCTCTATTCCCAGCATCACAGTGGCAAACAAACAAAAGGCTATTTAGGGGTGATGGCAACACGTACTTGTAATCCTAGCACTTGGTAGACTGAGGCAGAAGGAACACTGTAAATTCTAGGCCAACCTGAGCTACATAGTGAGGTCAAGATCGGTCTAAACTATCCAGTGAGACCCTGTCTCAATAAACAAAACAAAAGACTGCTTTCACGGATAAGTATTAGTAGAATTTGAAACATACGATATTTATCTTCAGGCATAAAAATTTGTGGGGGAAAAATGCCCTTTACTTATTAAGAATGTACTGCAGTGTTTTTCTTACTATTGAACAGCAAATGATAGAAACAGATTCTAAAAATCAGGCATGGGTGTTTCTTCAGATTTCTGTTGTGACAGCTGCAGAGTTGTAGTAACTCCAGGTTTGAGTTATTTTTATTCTCAAAAATAAGAATCAACCTTATTTTTGTTGTTGTTCATTCTGTTTGGAGTTGAGCAAAAGTGTTACTGTGACAAAAATATATTAGGACATTGATTCATGTAATCCATGTCCTACAGAAACATACGTTTCTTTCATCCTAAATACTGATACACATACTTATTCTGTTCACTGTGTATCAGTATTTAGGATGAAAGAAACGTATGAGCAACTTTCGTATTCAAAGGGACACTACTGTCTTTTTAATTTTACTAGTAACTGAAATGATGACACTTGTCTATTTATTTAGTGTCGGATCCCTTTTGCTGCTCAAATTACAATATCAGATGAACAGGTAATTGTTGTTTTCAATGTGTTTCAGGGTTTTGGCATATAATGGTTGCTTAACAAATAAAGTTTAGATTTGTGAATGTTACTTAAATTTCTTTGCACAAGCCTGTGAGATAAGTTGTTATTCAAAATTTTAGAAGGTCAAGGAGGCATAAGCAAATGATTAGAGGGTTTTTTTTAAACTAAGTTGTATAGCCACTGTTTGCATGTCATTATAGTGTTGTTTGATGCTTTTGAAACTTTAAGTATAATTTTTTAAAAGAAATCTACCCAGTTTTTTGTTGTTATTGTTGTTTTTGATTTTTTGAAAGACCATATACCTATTTGGCTGCTTCCCATTTTAAGTAAGATACATATTTCAATGGAAGAAACTTTAATTCCAGTGTGTATTAAGCATCATTCTTTAAGACCTTTTCATTATTTTTTTTTTAATATTTATTTTTTGGTACTGGGGATCAAACTCATGACCTCGTGCTTGCCAAGCAGTTGCTTGTGCCGCTGAGCTAAACCCGCGGCCCTTCATTTTTAATGGATAGCTGATTTTTTAATATAACACTCTGTAAGATAAACTGATTAAGTCAAAGCTGTTTGAATGACTTTTACAAAACCAGTAAGAGACGTGCCTCTTGAGGTACTGTTTGCATCTCATTACAAAGGGTGAAATGATGGCATGAAATATAAATGTTTACATGAGGCATGTTAACCAACTTTCTACTACTACAACAAATACCTGAGATAATCAACTTAAAAAGGAGAGGGTTCACAGGCTTTAGTCTGCGTTCCTGTTGTGTTGCTTTGCATGTTGGGAAGGGCATCACTGGAGCGTGTGGCAGGGGAGAATCGCTCACCTGGTCAGGAAGCAATGTGAGCGCGCACACACACACACATACACGCACATCCCACACGGAAAACAAAAGGGAGCTGGTCCCCCACTGCCCTTCAGTAGCATGTCCCCAACCACATGAAGACTCGCACTAGGCCCCACCTCTTAAAGATTCCACCACCACCTCACAGTGTTTGTGCCTTTGGGGAAACCTCCCAGTTTAAAACTGTAGCAGAAATATACTGGTATACTGTACTTCTTGAGGAATTCAGCATAGCTGGCCAATAGGGATGAACCAAAATTTAGAAGTGATATTAAATATCCAAATGCGTTGATGTGGTATTTTAAAATCATCTGTCTGTTTATCCGTCCATCCATCTGTCCATCCATCCATGCTGGTTGGTTGATCGGTCAGTTGGTCTGTTTGTCTATCTGCAGTACTAGGGATTGAACCCAGGGCTTTTGCAGTGAGCCACATTCACAGCTCTTTTTATTTTTATTTTTAAATTTTGAGACAAGGTCTTAGTAAATTGCTAAGTTGCCAAGGCTGGGCTCGAATTTGTGATCATCCTCCTTCTGCCTCCCACAGTGCTGTCTATATTTGAGTAGATAGCACTACTCACAGTTAGGAAATGGATTTCCTTAATAAGTGATTTTTGTTTTCAATTTTGTTTTTGCAGAATCATTGCTCTTACTGGTTAAATTATCTAGTTCAGAAAGTAAGTTTTTTTACTTTATGAAAAAATGAAACAAAATTGCATAATAGAATCGTAATAGTTATTGCACTGGGTATTATCATCAAAGTAGTCAACTGACATGAATAGACACTTCTCAGAAGTACAAATGGCTGGTAAATATGTGAAAAAATGCTCATTATCATTGGCCATCAGAGAAATGCAAATTAAAGCTGCACTGAGATACCATCTGACCCCAGCAAGATTGGCTATCATCAGAAAAATCTGCAAGTGCTGGGGAGGATGTGTGTGTATGGGGGGAGGAACTCTACTGCATTGTTGGTGGGAATGTAAACTAGTACAAGCACTATGGAAATCATCAGTGTGGAGATTCCTCAAAAGCTAGAAAACAACTTTTTGTTGGATACCCCTAACACTGAGTAGAGGAATAGCGTGGTGGATCTCTTTCTTTTTAGAAGGGGACCAACTAGATTAAAAGTGATTCTCTTCATCAAAGACCCAACTATTAGTAGGAACTTTAGAGATGTTCCTGGAAGAGAACTGAGATGAGTGTTCCTTTTGACACTTCAAATGCTCATGGTTTTGACAAATAGAAGGACAATGGAGAATCCTTTGGAATTCTGATGCAGTAAGAGGTTGTTGGGCAGGACAATGTCCCAGAAGAGCCTAAGTTCTAAATAATGGAACTTCTAGCCTGACCCATGGTACCTTCTGCTAATTGTGTAAGTGTGGGAGGGAATGCAAGGGTTCTTCTGGCTTATGCAAATGAGATTTGGTAGTGGTTGGGCTTTTGATGTAAAATAGTTTCCCTTAAGAGAAGGTTTGCAGTATTTTCAGGCTGTAATCACTGGAGGGTATATGTGAAGCCTTTTAGGGATGTGTTATTTGTCCCCTCTCTGTATCTCTGTATCTCCTGAGAATTCTCATGTTGAAGGAGGGGTGCCAGGAAGGCTGATAGCCATTGTTGGAGGCAGCGAAGTATTGAGAAAGGAGTGGACAGGGTCTGAGTTCTTCCAGTGACTGGTTGGCTTTGTGTCCTTGGCCACTACACCTCACCTGCCAATTTGAATAATTGCGTCTTTCTAACATTGTTTTTTAAAAAAGTAACAAAATTGACACAATGTTCAATAAATAGCTGAAATTACTAGAAAAACTTCTGGATTTTTGATTTAGAAGTGGGTGAATCAGTTAAAAAATCTATCCTTAGAGCCTTCCATCATAGAGCATATTCTAGGAATTTGGATTTAGGTTTTTTAAGTACATGAGTCCCCCCAAAAATGTCACATGCAATGGCATAGCTATATGGCAGTTCAGGGGGCTTGAGTTGCAGGGCGTTTCCTTGACCTTCCTTGTTCACAATGTGACCTCTTCCAGGTAGCCATTTCTCTCTTTCTTTCTTTCTTTCTTTCTTTCTTTCTTTCTTTCTTTCTTTCTTTCTTTCTTTCTTTCTTTCTTTCTTTCGTATGGGGAATCAAACTCAGGACTTTGTGCTTGCCGGGCAGGCACTTATGCTGCTGAACTATATCCCTGGCCTCAGGTGGCCTTTCTAAACAATTGTATGATTCAGATATAGAGTGTTTATTTTGCAGTACTGGAGACTGATTCTTGGGCCTTTGCTCTGATCTGCATCCTCAGTCATTTTTAAGAAATTCTTATTTCAAGGCAAGGTCTTGCTACCTAGGCTGGGCTGGAACTTGGAATCTGCCTACCTCAGCCTCCCACAGTGCTGGGGTTACAGTTGTATGCCACTATGCCCAGCGACAGAAGTATTTTTTAGAAGTTAGTACAGCTGTATTACTTCAGCATCTTCTCTTGGCAGTTTTTGTGATTCATCTGATCACTTCATGAAAAGGTTCTTTTTAGACTGTGTGCCCAGGCTGCATGTTGTCTGTAACACAGGTGTTTAACTACTGGCACTCTTCATTTAACTAGCGAGTTTTATTCCTTGTAGTAGATCGGTAAATGAATTGGTCATGGACTGAGGGATTACATGCAGTCCACATGTACGTTACAATATTCAGAATGAAGGAATGTTCAAAGGACACTCCCACTTGATACCTTTGCTTTCATTGGCATAACTTTCCTGCAGTACTGTCATATATAACAACATAAAACTATAGCACTGTACAATACAGTACAGTTAGCAAAAATTATAGTACTATATAAACAAGGTGTACTGTACAAAAAAAGATACTGAGGCTCTATAAACAAGATTTACAGAACTGTAGGGGAAAAAAAATGGATTGTAAGTCCTAGCATTAGGTCCTGAGTTGAAACAGTGCATGTTGGTCATTAAACAGATAGGCTGTTAACTGAGGAATAGCTGTATGGTTAGAGTTAATATCAAGCTCTTTATTTCTCTTGCCTTTTAGGAAGGACTTTTAAGTAACTTGATTGAGGGCCGGGATTTAGCTCAGTGGCTTAAGTGCCTGCCTGGCAAGTGTGAGGTCATGAGTTTGATCCCTGGTACCAAAAAAAAAAAAAAAAAAAAGAAACTTAATCGAGGTAAAGATTCATTAATATTCCTTACTAAGGGGCCGGGCATTGCTTCATATCTGTCCCACTTATCTTGTTGGTTCTGAGTTACCGGGCTGATGTTTATCCACTGTGGACTGGTATGTTGACAGTCATGTGCTACATGACAACATTGTGTCTCTATGGTGGTGGTCCCATAAGATCTAATTACCTAACGGTGTAGCCACCGTTGTTCATGTATGTACATCCACTCTGTGACGTTTGTACAGGGGCACAGTTGCCTCACAAGGCATTTCTCAGAATGGGTCACCATCGTTAAGCAGTGCAGAACTGTATTACAGTTCCTCTAGCCAGTGGATCATTAGCCACTACACCAGGGTGTCTCTCTCAGTTGTTCCTGATGCTTCAGCCCTCTTGCTCCCACCCATAATCCTTTTGGAGCAGCCCAAATTTGTGAGCCAAAGTGTGGGACCTGCTGAGGACCCAGTTCCACTCAGAGATTTGTGAGCTGTGCCTCTTTAGGCCCCCAGCTTCCTGGTGGCTTGCTGTTCTGAATGAAGATCCCCTCTGCTGCTCAGTCCCCTAACAAGCAGAAAAGCAGTCATTGAATTTAAGGTGAAATAATTGAAACAAAAGAGAAGTACAAAAGTTTATAAGTACAAAATAAATATTAGTTAAAAATTCTGAAATAATAAAAGTACACAAAGATGAATAAGACAATAAAAATATGTATATCAGGAGATAGTAGCGGGGTGTGGTGGTGCACGCCTGTGGTTCCAGTTACGCCAGAGGCTGAGGTGGGAGGAGTCTGAGCTCAGCAGTTTGAGGCCAGCCTGGGCAGCACAGCGAGACCTGGTCTCAAAAAAGTAAAACAACCCAGAAAACAGAAAAAGAGATGCTAAATAAAATGTGGTTAAAAGAACAGCAGAAGAGTTGAGTAATGCTCAATTTAAGTTTAAAATGTAACTGAAAGAACCTACTAGAAAACCAAAATGAAATGTACTGTAAAGGGAATTCAGGAAGCAAGTACCAGTCCAAGGGTGAGCTCCACCCAGGTTCAAATAGTGGCCTGTGGGTTGAAACAACTATAGATAGTTATAGCTTCTAATTCTGGTGGCTTCCTGAAACAGGAATTTTGCCGGAGGAGTCCAAGTTTTTCTTGTGACAGTCCTTGGAGCAAATAATTTCCTTTACCCTATCACCCCAGTTGATCTTTTTTCTTTGTCAGAAATCACATTTTCTATTAGCTTCTCTTATTCCATTTAATATAAATGTACTGTTTCTTTTATCAGCTCATGAAGTTTTTGAGGATCGAGTTGGTCTATTTGGATAACCCCAGAGCTTAGCTCAGTGGCAGGTGGTTGGTTAGGAAGCAGTCAGTAAATGTTTTTTGATAAAAAATTGAATCTTCTGTCCTTTGGTTCTTGTCTTTTATATGCCAGAGCAAGTTTTTACTTGTTAACAAGAGCTGCTGTCATATTTAGCTGCCATACTTAGCCCAGTGACTTTTCCTTCGAAACCATCTAGCAAAATCAGCCTTCTGTTAGCTTCAAAACAAAATAAAACAAGATGCAAAAAGGCATTGCAAATTGAGCAACAATGACCTGGAGCAGAGGTCAGCAAACTTTTCTGTGAAGGACTGGAAAGTAAATATTTTGGACTTTGTAGACCACTAGTCTCCATCACGGGTACAGTGCTCAGCTGTAGCTTTGCAGAGCAGAGAAGAGCAAACAGATAATGGCCCAGATCTGTATGGTCAAAGTCAGAAGATAGTCGCAAGGTGCGCTGGTGCACACCCGCAGTTCCTGTTACTCAGGAGGCTGAAGTCAGAAGGTTGCTTGAGCTGAGGTGTTTGAGGACCACCTAGGCAACACAGTGAGACCTGGCCTCAAATCATAATGATAATAATAATAATAATAATAATAATACCCTATAACCCAGAAAACAAGAGATGCTGAAGAAAGTAATGCCTAAGATAGGATATAGAAACGAATTTTGCTGACATCAGAGAGCTACATCTAAGTTATTCACTGGGGAAACAGAGACTGGAAATTTTGAAGAAGAAATCTAATACCCAACTTATTTGTGTTTTCCATGATTTCCCCTGGAGAACAGTGTTTTATCTGTGGTAGGTGTTCAGTAAATGTTAATTTGATTTGGAATCCAACTATATATCATTTATCCTCCCAGGGCTTCAATTGTCTCATATAAAATATGAAAGATTATGATGTGACCATAACATCTCTATGGTTTTAAAAAAAAAAAAAAACCTTGTGATCCTGTGCCTGTTTTTGAAGGCCAGCTGACTTATTCTTTAAAGATAACAACTTTAATGTGGCTTTCTACATTTCCTTTATGCCCTCAGTATTCATGTGTGGGGTTCTAAAGTGATTGCTTTTATTAATCATTTCATTATATGGACCTTTTCACAATGGAACTCATTGTCTACTGGGCTATAACTATGCCTTCCACCCAGCCTACCCCATCCCGTCACATATACAGATAGAATATACATTTTTATCATTTTTTTAGCATAGAATTTGTTGAACATACTCGTTTCCCTTTTTTTAAATTAGCTATGGAGTTAACCCAGACAAACTTAGATGATTCTTTATAGACAGATGCCAGTCAAGATAAAGATTAATCCATTTGTTCATCTTTTTTTCCCCATTTGTCTTTCAAAATTTGTTTTTCTAATTTTTTAGCAAAGCCAGAATTCCATCACTGACTTATTTAAATAGTAGTCTAAAAGAATATTACATATTACAGATGTGAATTATTCTTTATCTAGAGTCTTGTTCTTTCACTTAGACTTTTTTGATGGATGCTTCTGTTTCTTTTTTTTTTTTTTTTTTTTTTTGCGGCACCGGGGATTGAACTCACAGCCTCGCTCCTGCCAGACAGGCGCTTAAGCTGCTGAGCCAAACTCCCGGCCCTGGTTTTTTGAGGCAGGGTCGCACTATGTAGCTAAGGCCGGCCTTACGCTCACGTTGTGGCCCAAGCCGGCCTCGAACTCACAACGCTTCGCCTACCTCAGCCTCGGATGCTTCTGTTTCTAAAGAGTGATTTAAGGTTAAGTAGGTCCTCGCTGATCTCTTACACTATTCTCAAGAGAAAGTATGGGTGGGTATATATTTCTGGTCTGCTTGATGAAGAAATTTTAACTCTAGAAAGTTCTTTGTAAGGAATATAAAAATGTCTCCATATTTTTTAGGCTTTTGGAATTTCCCACTCTCTGCTTTTAAATATATAAGGACATTCTAGACCTGATATGAGCAAGATAAAGATATTTCTATATTAGTGTGTTTTGAAGTTATCCTTCTTAGACTTTAATGTGCTTAGAAATCACCTAAGGAATCCTGTTTAAAAATGGTTATGATTTACTGAGTTTAGAGTAAGGCTTTAATGAGTATTGAGGTTATGAAATTTGGGTCTTCCAAATTACGTTTAATATAATGCATTGTGATTAAGGTTAACCCTGCATAAATATTTTTCTGTGTCTTGCATTTGCCTGTTTAGTGGTACTGGACAGTTTCTTCACTTTTTCTAACTGTTCTACTATTCTCCTTCCTCAGGGTTATTTTTGTGTGTATGTTTGATTGTCTCTGCATTTTGGTGGCTCTTCTTTTCCTCCTTTAGATTCTTTCATTTATGCTTTATTGCAGCCTTTCTGACTCAACCCTTGGTTTAAAAACAGGAGTTAATACCAAAGGCACCTGTAATGATTAAAAACCCCAGTTGACTGAAAATCTAGTATACTACTGACAATTTAGAACAAGAACAGAAGTGCAAGTATTGGCTGGAGGTATTGTAAGCGTCTGCTTTGAAAGGAGCCCTTCCTAAAGAAAAGTGGTGACAGGTGTCTGTATGCCCTGGGTAGTTGTAGTGTACATAGCTGTTTTGGCAGGAATGCCACAGTGCTACTTCATGCTTGACAGTCCATTCTATATTCACCCTGATCAGGGTGCAATGAATTTTACTTACTTTTTCCCAGTAAGATTGATTAATTGTTACGTGGACCCATTTTTCTGCCTGAAACATCTATATAACACATATTGACAGTGAAACTATGTTAATAATTCTAGTTTCTTTTGGAGCAATAAATATATGTGTTGGGTGTGTTATGAATATGCAAGTCTTATACCTAGGAGTTTTTAAAAATAGAAATCCTAAAATAGGAATTTTTATTAACAGTATCTTCAAAAATTGTTTTGAGCAATTAAAATTTTCTGTCTAAATCTCAATAATGAATTTCAGATATATTCAGAAAATATTTTTCTTTCAATAAATAGTATCTTAACATTGTGACAAATGACAGCAAATTGGTATGGTTTGTAAGGGCAAAGAAGAAAGTATGATTATAGGTTCTGGGCAGTTTCATTGATACCAAAGGAAGCAATTTCTTTTTTAATGTGTGAGAGATAAAAAAAGAACTAAAATCAAAAGCTGGGAACGAATTGAACTATTAATAAACACCTGTGTCAGGGCCATAGCAGGTAATTGTACCTTATGTCATACGCAAGTAATATAATTGCTGTGTATCCACTCCCAAAATGACAGAGTTAAATGCTTCTTTACTGGTTTATGTTGCTAATCGGGGAGTATATCAATGTATTGGTGTAATCTGTGGCATTTGTATGAAACTTATTTTTATTAGAAATCCATTTATGACAATGATTAGAAACTTGATTTGCCCTTCTAATGTAAGCGGTTACTTTTGGGCCTGGCCTGAAACTTTTTCTATTCAGAATTCTAGGCAGAATTGAAGTCCAGCAGCTTTAGAACAGATTCCCCTCATAATTCAGTAGTTCACTTTGTTTGCCTTTCATAGCGCTTTATGTATTTGAGTTCTCGTCTTTTTATTTTTCTTCTGTTCCCCTGAATCTATTAATTTGTGGTTCTCTTGAAGTTCTTCTCCCAACCCTGTGAATAAAGAAGATGCCTGGAGTGCTTTGAAGGGTTGGTGTATGCTTATTCCCTGCTGTCTCTATGACCTTTTACCTCTTGTCCTGATGTCCCTTTGTACAGTGATGGCGAACGTCCTAGAGACGGTGCCCATTCTGCAACCCAAGACCCACTTCTTTTGTCACAAAGTGCCAACCCTGCAATTAAACCTGAATATTGAGGTTTTAGTTAAAAAAACAAACAAACATACATTAACATCTTTTGTTTTAAAGGAAAAAAACAACCCATCTGCCATAGGTTTGCTACCACTCGGTAGTTTGGATTTATATGGCCAAGACTTTATTCCTGTCACCTATGCCTGCTCTGCCACTTAGCCAGCACCCTCTCCCCTGTTCCCTGGACTGTGGATCGCTTTTGATTACGTAGGCTTATTTTCTGATCCTGTTAGTCACCACATGTATCAAGATGTATCTAGTCGGGAAAACTGGAATCTGCGCCGTTCCCCCCACTCGTGTGATCTTTTCTCTTACTGTCATCTGTGTGCTTTTCTAAAGTCATTGTCTTGCACCTTAGCAATTTCAGTAGTCCTTTGACTTGCACTCAAGGACCTTCTTCACCTGACCAATCACGTAGCTTTTCTGATCTGATTCCTGCTCAGGACCCTTTTCCATCATTCTTCTATCTGCTTCAGTGTCTCTTGGAGTCTGTGAGTATTTCAGGGTGTCTTTGAGACACCCCACACCCCAGGCAAGTGGAAGAGTCAAGTGGAGGACTGGAGTGCTCTTACTCTGCTCAGTGAGAATTTCTCCACGTTTTCCTGTTTGGGGTCAAGCATAAAAGTCTACTCATTCTCGAGAAGAAAAGCCACTGCAGAAGAGATGTTAGATACGGTATTGTTCCCAGAGTTGCGTGTTCTGACCAGCCTGTCTTAGTGGGGTTCTTGTGGTTTTAGTGTCACAACACTGCCTTTAATGCCTCCACAGCACTTAAATCATAACTTGTAACTTTGTATGTGCTTGTTTATATGAGATCTCTCGCTCCTCTTTCTCTCTCCTATACACCCAACATGCTTTTTATCTCCATCATTAGATTCTAACCTTGCCAAAGGCATATGGATCTGTGTTATTCACTAAGTTATCCTACAGTGTTTTGAGCTTTTGTATTTCATGTGGTTATTGATACAGCTGGGTTTGATTCTGTCTTGCCATCTGTTTTGTGCCCCCTTTTCTTCCCTTCGCTATTTTTAGATTAATTTTATATTTTCTAATATTCTAATTTATTCTGTAATTGACTTATTTCCCTCTGAAGAGTAGTTCTGGGTTTATAAAATGTCACAGCCTACTTTTCAATAATAGGACAGCAAGCTGGACGTGGTGGTGCACGCTTTTAATCCCAGCCCTTGGGAGGCTGAGGTAGGAGGAGCGTTGTGAGTTCGAGGCCGGCTTGGGCTACAATGCGAGCGCAAGGCCAGCCTGAGCTACATAGTGTGACCCTGCCTCAAAAAAAACTAGGGCTGGGAGTTTGGCTCAATGACTTAAGCACCTGTCTGGCAGGCGCGAAGTTGTGAGTTTGATCCCCGTGCCACCAAAAAAAAAAAAAAAAAAAAAAAAAGGAGAAGATAGTATTTTACATACAGCATAAGAACCTGATACCATATATCTTTGTTCATCTTCTCCATGTTATGTATTATTTTTGTGGTCATGTTTTCTCTCTCTCTCTCTCTGTCTCTGTCTCTCTCTCTCTCTCTGTCTCTCTCTCTCTCTCTCTCTATATATATATATATATATATAATTTTTTAAAAATAATTTTCTTTTTGGTTTTATGAAACAGGGCCTTGGTAGGTAGTCCAGTCAACCTTGAACTCACGGTATATAGCTCAAGGTGGCCTCAAACTCATGATTTTTCTGCCTCAACCTCCCCAGTGCTGGGATTACAAGTATGCACCAGCACACCCAATTTTCTACATGTAGTATAAACTGAAAAGTACACTGCTAATCATTTTTGCTTTCGTTCATTAGCCTACCTAGCTTTCTCTGTCATATTTCTCCCCCATACCTGCTCAATTTTGGAGATTAAACCCCATGGCCTTAAGAATGCAAGGCAAGCACCATACCACTAAGCTACATCCCTGCACTGTAAACAAACAGGTGTTTTTTTTGTTTTGTTTTGTTTTTGGTTTTTTTGAGACAAGTTCTCACTATGTAATTCAGGCAGGCCTTTAACTCACTATGTAACTTAGGCTGATCTCAAACACACAGCGATCCTGCTGCCTCAGACTTGCAAGTTCTGAGATTATAATCATCATGCTTGGCTTACAAATTAATCAATTTTTTTTTTTTTTTTTTTGGTACCAGGGATCGAACTCACGACCTC
>RJWM01000138.1:0-72590 GCA_004363535.1 Dasyprocta punctata | reverse complement strand
GAATGTACTTTACCATTTTTTGTAGTGCAGGTCTATCAGTGACAAATTCTTTCAGTTGTTGTCTGCTTCCTTAAAGGTTTTATTTTGCTTTTTTTGAAAGGTATTTTCACTGGATATAAAATTCTAGGTCAGCAGTTATATATTTTAAGCTTTTAAATGATGTCATTCCAACTTTCGCCTTGTATATTTCAGATGAGAGATCTTTGTTCCCTGTAAGTAATCAAGCATTGTTTGGACTCCTTTTATGATTTTTTATTCCTGGGTTTTAATAATTTATTATGTGCCTTGGCATGAGTGCATACAGGTATACATGTGGTCTTGAGATTTTTAGATCTGTAGATTAATAGCCAATCAATTTTAGAAAATTTGATTATAATTTCTTTCTTTTTTTTTTTTTTTTTTTTTTTTTTTTTTTTTACCGGGGCTTGAACTTATGACCCTGCTCATGCTAGGCAGGTGCTTGTGCTGCTGAGCTAAATCCCCATCCCTAATTTCCTCTTTTTAATGTAGTTTTCTATTCACTCCATCTGAGATTTCAATTCTACATCTGTTAGACCCAATGGTATTCCATGAGTCATTGAGACTACAAGTTTTATTAGTATCGTCTTATTGATTTGTTGTTTGTGCTTCATTTTGGAGAGTTGCTATATCCAGTTTTCCAAACTTAATGATGTTTTCTTCATATAGTCTAATCTTCTGTTGGTCTTACCTAGTGAATTTATTGTTTTAGATGCATCAGTCCTTCGTTACCCATATTTTTCGTTTTCTCCAGATTCAGTTATTCACAGTCAGCCCTGATCTGAGACTAGTGAGTGGAAAATTTCAGAAATAAGCAGTGCATAGATTTGAAATTACATGCTCTTCTGAGTAACATGATGAGTACTCATTCCATCCTGCTCCATTCTGCTCAGGATGTGAATCTTCCCTGTGTCCAGCATTTCCATGTACCCTACCCACCTGTTATTCACTTAAAAGCCATCTTAAATCAGCAGCATAACTGCTTTGGCGTCACAGTGCTGTGTTCAGGTGACCCCATGCAGTACCCTCATGCTTTGTTGAAATGCCCACGTCACTCATCTCGCTTCATCTCATCATGTAGGCATTGTGATTTGCGTAGCATCACAAGAGGAAAGGTGAATGCAGTGAAGTGTTTGAGAGCAAGACAGGAGACGGCGCTGACATTGTTATAGTATGTTGTTGTAATTGTTCTACTGCGTTGTTGTTAATGTTATTGTATCTAATTTGTGAATTAAACTTCATCATAGATATGTTTATGTAGGAAAAAACATAGTGTCTATAGGTTTTAGTGTTACCAGCAGTTTCGGGTGTCCATCCACTAGAGGTCTTAGAATATATCCCCTGTGAAAAAGGGAGGGATTACTACAGTATATGGTGTTTTCCTCTTAAAGTTCTATGGGATACTTTTTTATGTCTTCCTCATTGTGCTTATTTTTTCCTTTATATCCTTCAACCTGTTTATAATTGTCTTTTAAAGAACCTGTCTTCTAATTCCATCATCTCTATTATTTCTAGATTGAATTTACTGATTATTTTTATGGGTTGCATTTTCTTTCTTGTGGATACACCTAATAGTTTTGGATTAGGTTTGGCACATTGTGAATGCGACATTGTTGGGTGCTGGGTTTTGTTAGTGCCTTCCTCCTTCTGCAACATAGTTCCTTGCAGATCAGCTTGATTCTTGGAAGCTTATTTTAGATCTCTAAAATATTTGGAGCCTCTGAAGCTACTGTAAGGAGTGTTTAAGGAGCCTTTAGCTCTATTATACGGCACAGCCCTTATGGAGTATTTAGTGTGTCCTGCATGTGCAGTGGAGACCTCTGTGGTTTGTGGGTTTTCGCGGAATTTTCTTCCTGCCCTGAAATGTGACCCTAGGCACTGAAAATGCCTGTAGGTAGAAAGTTGAAGGAATTGCTGTGCTGTAGTTTGTTTTTCTTCTCTCAGAAATCACACATCTCTCTGTCATCTGAATACCTTGAATCTTACAGTTTGTACATAGTTGTAGTTATTTATAGTAGGAAAATGAGTCCAAATCCAGTTTATGCTATCAGGCCAGAAGCAAAAGTCTGGAATGAAAGAAGTTTATATCCTTTATACAACTGTCTCTCTCTCTCACACATACACACACAAAAATATTTTCTTTTGGAATACTTTTAAATTATAGAATGATTACAAGGATAGCAAAAACAAAAATGTATGTATACCCCACATTCCGTGTCAACTGTTACCATTCCACCTTTCTGTGATAAATTATTGTGATATGTTATGATTCATTATTCACAAGTAAGGAACCAATATTGATACATTGTTACTAACAAAAGCTCATACTTTATTTGGATTTTGTTAGTTTTTATCTTTTTTTCCTACTTCTGTTCCATGATCTAATCCAAAATACCATTTTCTGTTTACTCATTGTCCCCCCCTTAGATTTTTTAGAATGTAATACTTGGAATTTCCATGTTTTTAATGAGCTTGATATTGTTGAGTATTGTTTGGGTATTAGGTGTGGCCTTGCACATGCTATACATGTGCTGCACCACTGAGCTATGCTCCCAGCCCCTGCCTGGGTGTTTTATGGGCTGTACTTTAGTTTAGATTTGACTGATTCGTTCCCCACCCTTCCCCCAGCCATCCCCCTCCCCTCCCCTTTTCCACCCTTCCCCTTCTGTCCCTTTTTGTGGTTAGATTGAACTTTATAGTTGGGAGGGGGGAAAGCAGAATACAGATGAAGTGCCATAATCATCTCATTTTATCAAGAATGAGTACCATTAACATAACTTACCACTGGGAACTTTAAACATGATCTTTTAGCTGAGGTACTGTTTGTCAAATTTCTCTGTAGTAAAATTATCCTTTTCTCCCATACGTTGTATTTCACAGCGGCATATTGTGACACCACAAATGAAATGTTATCAGCCTAGGAATCCCTTTAGAGACTCAGTGCCCAGGGTTCTTATCTGGGCTCATCATATCGATAACCCCTCCCTGGCATATTCCCAAATTTTAGACTCCAAAAGAAAATCAGGTATTAGATGTAAGCCATATTATATGTACAAACAATTTAGGCATAGGAAGCAGATCATATTAGCTCTGGGAGTGGTGGGAACGTCTCTGAGCCTAAGTTCTCAAATGGTATCCAGAGACCAACCTCATAGGGCAGCCTATCAAGGAATAGCAGTCAGGCCTGCTGGGTTCTCTTTTCTTTTTCTTTTCTTTTCTTTTTTGTTTTTTTGTTTTTTTTTTGGTACTGGGGCTCGAACTCAAGACCTTGCACTAGCCAAGCAGGCACTTATGCCACTGAGCTAAATCCCCAGCCCCTTGGGTTCTCATTTCTATACAGTGGTGTAATTTAAAGACAAATTACAAAATTAAAAAGAGACTCTCCTTTTTTATATGCTCAGTCATTTATTTGCATCAGTGTTTTAGTCCATTTTATGTTGGTGTAACTACCTACCACAGACTGAATGGATACTTATTTTATACTTTGGGTTATATTCCCAAATTGTATAATTTATTTTGTTGCTCTGATTGCTTCAACTTTGACCATTGAGAAAGCTCTTTGAGCTGGCCTGTCTATTCCTGTGACACATGACATTGCTTTGTTTTTTGAGTCTTTTACTTCTTTCTGATACTCCAAGATGCTCCAGGCTTTTCTTGTGTACTTCCTGTCCCGGCCTGGAACCAGGCATTTCTCCAAGGAGTCCTGCTTCCCTTTGGTAGTGACATTTTAAAGTGTTAATCATTCACTGAAGAAAATTTGGGGAACATAGAAAAAAGCAAGTAAATACACCAAGAAGTAGAGGTCAACTAGTGTTACAGTTACTACCAACATTTTGTTGTATTATTTAATGAGGTTTCAAAGAAAAATATGAAGTGAGTTTTGCAACTTTCTTTTTTGTTTGAATTCCATGTGTGGCAGTTAATTATGTAATAGACCTGTTAGCATCTTTTCTTTTACTTGAAGCTTCTCAATCTGCTTTCTAATGAGCTCCAGAAAAGATGAGAATCTTTTGAAGGGGCTGAAGTCTGTGGGGACTGTAGAAAGCTCTAGAACGACAGAGTATTTGACATTTTGTACAGTAAAAAATATTAACTTCAGTTTTTTTCCAGACATGCTAGTTTTGAATACCAGTTGAATAATTTTTGAGATATTTAAACAATTCTTAATATGATTAGTAGCCCAAATATTTGTACTGTTTTCCAAAAAATGAGTAACTGAAGAATTGTATGTCCTTTGGGTAGCTAGAACATTAAATTTCAGTGAATTGTATGATCTTTTCAGGTAAACCCCAGTTTTATTATATATTAAAGAACATTTTGCTCAGTTCACATATCTAAATAGTCATATTTTGTAAGATTTGCTGAGATTTTTTCCTGGTACACATTGTTTTGGTGTATGACAGTTTATCTTTGTCTACCTTCTACTTAAAAATGTAAAGCAACCTACTAATTCCATGAATCCTTAAAATTCCAGGTAATATAGCTAAGAATTACATGGAAAATTGATGGAAAGAGATAAACCTACTTTCTAACACCTTGAAGGCAAGACAACTTGTTTGATCATCATTGCACCCAGTCTTTAGGATCTGACATGTGCTAGGGGACCTCAGTAAAGGCTGATAATTTTTTTTTTTTTTTTTTTTTTTTTTTTGTGGCACTGGGGATCGAACTCACAGCCTCACACCTGCCAGACAGGCGCTTAAGCCACTAAGCCAAATTCCCAGCCCTAAGGCTGATAATATTGAAATGATGAATTTCTTACAAGTATTTTAAAGCATCATTTTAAAAACATCCTTGAATATATTATAAAAGCTTAGGAGTACATTTGAAGAAAACTGTCCAAATTAGGCTTTTTTGCTTTGTTAAGAATATGCCATCAAGTGGGTGTGGTGGCCCATGCTTATATCCCCAGCACTCGGAGGCTGAGATTGCTGGCAGTTGGAGGTCAGCTTGAACTACATAGCAAGACCCTGTCTCAATAAAAGTAAAGTAACTTCTTGTGATTTTTTTTTTTAAGATGATGACACTAAAAATACATGTGTATAATACAACTTTGAGAAATCTGAATTTATAGAAAGAAGAAAATAGAAAAGCTGATCTTTCGTCTTTGGATAAACTTGGAATAGGTTTAGGCTGTATCTTGTTTTCTGAGGTTAGTTGGTGAATTAAAAATACAGTGCTCCTTTTGAAGAATAATGGTGATATCATTTGTGTAATTTGAAAACTGGATAAGTAATTGAGGGATTGAGAAAGAAATTGGAACACAGTGGCACTCTTCTGTGGTCTTGTAAAAGGATTGCTGGATATATATGTAGTTTTCTCAGTTAATACTTTGGGAATTTGCATAATAAAAGTTTAAGAGTTAGAAAGGAAATACTCCATTAGCCTTTGGTTTGATGTGTATGATGAGTAGTTGAAATAATAACACTGTTGAGCCAGCCTCTGCCCACATGTACAAATTGAATTAGTCTACATATAATTGGAAAACGCCATTTTTCACCTCAATAGGGATAGAGAGAACATGGCAAAGTATATCTACCATCTTGTCTCTTGATTTGGCCTGAGCCTTGGCGTTTATTGGTATCGTTTGTTTGGGTCTAGATTACCTTATTTTATGAATTTTTAAATAATTATTTAATAAAGAGAAGATTGTGCTACAAAATCACCGTAGGGAGTATTTTAGAAGGAAAAGGTAAACTGGTTTCTGTAAAACTCAAGAGCTTTTGGATGTTGACATACTTTGTCACTGCATAAGAATGAACTAGAGCAGGTAGGGCTTTTGGACTGCAGAATGTCCTTTATCCTTTTGACATCTGAAGACATTCGCGAACCCTTATTCCAGGAGAAAGCCTGGCCTAAACTGATCCTGAGATGTCTCTGATGGAGAAGCTATATCCAGACAAAAAGGTTGTGGGGTTAGAATTCTATGTATCGCTGATGTGATGTTATTTATTGGGTCTGTTTGGAAGTAGGAATGGCCCAGACTTATCCCAGATTTTTTGGACTGCTCGGAAAAACATTTTCAAATAACCCCCACTTCCACTGAATACCACTACAATTGAGTATGTCTTAATGACTGTGGTTATCTTTTTTCCTTAGTATATGGTACTTATGCATGAAAGTGTGTTAGTTTGGCTTCTAATGCAGTGCCTCACCATTTGGCTGTGAATAAATTTATTCAGTGGTGACTTTGATCACTACATTTACTTGTTCTTAGTTGTACTTAAAGGACACAATCATATGGATGAATTGGTGCAAATGTGCTGTCAGGTACAGAAATAAACAACTCTAAACACATGCCCCAGTGACCTCCATGGTGGCAGTAAACAGAGGTCAGAACATTTTGCTTTTGATATTGGCAAAATCAGTTATTTGTCAGTTTTGGTTGTGAATTTTATTTTTATTTTTACCATTTCGAAGAGAGGCTTTTAATTTTAAAGTAAGTTCTGCAGAATAAAGTTTTACAAATGTGTATTTAGCCAGAGGAATTCTCACTGCTCACTGGCATTTTTGACTCTAAGGTTTTGGGGGAATTCAGTGTTGTATTAGGAGCAGAAGGCCCTGTTGTTAAAAGCAATCCCAATATTACAGTAGAGTTACCTCTTTTGAATAAGTTGCATGCAGCAGGAAAGAACTTTGCCTGAGCTGAGCAGTTTTGGAGACTGATAGAGGTTCAGCCAGTGTTCATGACATCATTTTTGCATTCCATTAGCCAGCGTTATCACCAACCACCAGCGGGTAAGTGAGCTGGTGGACGCTGTATCATTGTAACCATGCTGAGAAAATCGCTGCTTACTGCCAGGGGGTGGAGAGAATTTACTACTAAAACACCCAGAGAAGCTGACACTGGAGCAGGACAAATAGCTCTGGTATTTTTTGAGGGGTCTGAGGGTCAGCTATTAAAGGAAGGGATTTAAAGATTTCATTCTAGATCCCAATTCATTAAAAAATTTTTTTATGTCTAAGGCCCGCAGTTAGTGAGAAAAGTTGGCATCCCAGGCAGAGCCTTTTTTACCCTTGGCTGTCTACTCACTCGCGGCAGTGAGGACAGTGAGAGCAGCCGGAGGCTCTGCACCTCAGAACCGATCCCAGGAACAGAAACAGAGAGGCTAATTTTGGCCATGTGTAGGTCTGCATAAAGAAAGGTGAGGGTGTCCTTCAGGGCACTTATAATAAACTTGTAAGGCTTTATTCAACTGGGGAGTTCATCTGCATTCAGCAGCGCTTCCACTATAGCTGTGCGTCACTGGGAACTGCATGGTAATGAAGCCAGGCACCCAGGGCCAAAAACTCCACCGCCTGTGAGAGAGGGGACAGCGGCTCCGAGAGCCGGAGCCACAGAACTGCTGCTGCCGCCGCCGCCGCCGCCGCAGCTGCTGCTATTGCAGCCGGCGGAGACACAATGTTGAGTCTACAGGATTCTGTGTTTTTTGAAATTAGCATAAAGTCCTTGTTAAAGTCTTGGAGCAGCAGCTGTAAGTATATGTTCCTGAATGGGAGGAATACTGAGGTGTGATTATCATCGCCATTCCTTGCATGCTCTTGCTTTAGACCAATCCAGACGGAACGAAAGCTGTTGAAAACGGCATGAAGAATCTGTTCTTGAATGGCCATCCGCAAGACAGACAGGAAATCTCAGCGTGGACACATTGGGCAGTTGTATATTGGTAGTCAGATTTTCTTCGATTGAAATTTACCAGCTTGGGGCTTCTTACTCATTTGTTACTCTGGCAAAGTTTCTCATAATTGATCAAAAATGAGGGAAAAAAAGATAACATAGATTGGAGTTTCTGCAGGGTTTTTAGATACCAGTACTATTCCACAGTTCTGTTAGCATAAAACATGAATTAGAAGTAGTATCAGCCACCTCAGGACACCAGGCAACTTAGTATAATGATGATAACTTTCCTCTATGCTTGTAACTGAAGTTACAGTGAGTAATGTTTGTATGTAGTAAATTATCTGATACTATAATATACTTACATTTCAAAGTTTAGTTAAGTCAATAAAACTGATGCCATTAGCTATTATCCTGCCCATCACTCCCTTCCTAATATGTAGATTCGGAGGAATATTGATTTATTCAGTGTTTCCAGTAATTTTCAGTGGGATTGTTTTTCTGAAGATCTCAAAACACTTATAAAAATTATTACTACAGCCTGTTTACCTTTTTGCCAAAATAACCATAATAATATGACATCACATTGATGAATTAAGCAAACTCAGGTTCTGTTTGTTTTTCCCAAAGAAAATTGAAACACAGGAAAATTATGACTTTTCCAAGGTCATGTGGTGACAGAGAACTGAGAGTAGAACCCAGTTTTTCTTGCTCCCAACTGTGCTGCTTGTGCTTGAGCAAAGTAATGAATAAAATATGAGAGAGAAAATTGAAATTTTTTTTCAGCTTAACTCTTTATGAAAATATTTATTTAGCATAGTTTTGTCTTATAAGCAAATAATATAAAAGATCAAATATTGACATGAAGAAAAACTCTTAAGATAAAGCCTTATTGAATATAATTTGAGACTTACATAATGCCAAATATTCTACATTTATAATCTCTGTGTTACTTTGACTTTTAATCTTGAGTTCTTCCATGTGGGGATATTATCATGCCACATGGCAGAAAATTATGTTTTAGGAAAGTTTCTTAGTATGCATAGTTAAAATATTGAGAGTTATTTTTACTGACAAACTTAAGCTACTGTTACTAAAGGAAGCTAGCAATATAGACTATAATTTTGCTAAAATAGTTACTAATTTTTCCTTCCCTTGTCTCCTCTGTTCTTCCATCCTCAAGTGTACTTTTAAAAAAAATAGTAAGACAGTAGTACATAGGGCGAAGGAAGCTATAATTAACAAGTTCTTGTGAAGGAACAGTCTATTCTATCATAGCAGCCTGTCTTGAAAAGTTTTAGTTTGCTTAGGTGCTTACGAACTCTGTAGTTACAGGTTTGTGATGATTTAAGTATTTCTACATGTTGTAGCGTGGGCCTTATAGCTAGCCATAGCCAAATCTCATTTAATCAGATCCCTGAATCCAGGAGTGAAACAAAAGCAGGTGTTTGTAGAGTCTTTTGTGTTAGCTGTTAGTGGTATACTGATTCAGTCTGTGGGTATCCCATTGACCTCGGGCATTCATGTTATACATGTATCTCTTGATGTTTCTATAATTCTAAAACAATGGGTTGATCTTGAAAATAAATCACCAATGTCAGTAAGGCTGTAGCATGTCTGTCCTAGCCCTAGACAGTGGGAGAATGTTTTTATTTCACCAGCATCTGTGAATGTCTTTTTAAATTTCGTTGAATTAGAGAAAGGGGGAGGTGTATTAAAACACTAAGACTGTAAAAAAGATGATAATTAGGTATCTCTTTGTATGGATATTTTTATTACACCAACAACTTTTGAGTCAGCTAGCATTTATTGAGCATGTACTGTGCTGCAGCAGATAGGAAATCTGAGCTATGCTCTTTGCTTGCTCTCAGTGAGCTCACTCAGAGAGAAAGTATACCTAAAAGATCAGAATAAGTTAACCGAGAGCTGATACATATGCATTACTACTTACCAGATGACTGTTAGACGTGAAAAGAACAGGGAGTACAGAGATAGAAGGAATCACATCAGATACAGGAGTCAGAGAGGAATTAGAGGGAAAGGAGTTTAGTTTTGCTCAAACCAAAAGGTAGGATGTTCCCAGGATTGTGGATAGTACCAATATCCAGGCTCCCTGAGCCAGAAGCTAGGGCTTGGTCAGTACTCCTCTTTCACCCACCTTTTCACTAAACAGAACCCCCCATCCTATGCCCCAGGTTTCATTATTCTCTCCTATCTTTGGTTGCCATCCCCACTTCCTTAGTTTAGGACTCTGCCTTCACGACCACCTGGATTATCGCCATCGCATCCTTTTGTAACATTTGCACCTTCCAGTGACTGCTGAGGTTTCCTTTTAAACACGCAGCCTTCGTATTCCTGGCCCCTCATTTCTTCAGTCTTTCTGTTCCCTGTGAAAGAAACCTTTTTCTCTTGTAGTCCTTGTTCATTTTGTCCATTTCTTCCTGCTACGCTTGCTCCAGTGTGGACTGGGCTATGTCTTCATATGTGCCTCTTCCTTTCCCTGCTGTGCACTTCCAACCCTTGTCTGCTTCACAAGGAGTTCTTGTTCATCTCTAGACTCATCCTTCCAGTCAGCCAGATGGTTTATATTTGGTCTGTTCTCTGCTTCACTGCGAGCATCATATCATTACCTGTGTTGTCCTCAAGTATAAGCTCCTTGAGGGCCAAGGTCAACTGTCCTTTGCTCTTCCCTGTATACTTAATAGTTAGTTAAACTCAGATATCAGGTAAGGATGCAGTGGTTTTTGTTGGAATGAATTTATAATTTAAAAAAAAAAGGTAGAAGGGCAAATATATCATCCTCTTTTATTTGATTATTAATATACTTATGATGTCTCTCCAGGAAATAATTCCTGAAGCGAGAATACACAAATGAATACTTCAGTGATTTAAAAAAAATTTTTTCCCATTAAATTCCACTTCAAGAAATTCTTGGGAAGAACAGAGAAAAGTCTGATTAATAATTTTTATAAAGAAGGAAATGGAAAATATTTTTGTTAAATAAAGTATGGTACAGTATTTCAAATGTTACCCCTACATTCCTGAAGAAAAAAATAAAATGAAAAATTTTAGGTTTTTTGTTATGGAGCGTACCTTAACAGCATTGTGTATTCTGATGGTTCTTTATTGTTAATTATAATAGTGTTTGTTTCTAAGATGCATTTGCATCGTTTGTATTACTGTGAGGTGCCACTTTTTATATTACTCACCCGAGGCCCTCTGAGTTCAGGGCCTGCTTAGCTGGCAGAATGTCGGCGCACGGCTGCTGAAGTTTGATTATCGCTGAGCTTATTTCTTTCATTCACAACAATGAAGTGACATTCATATGGCCTAAATTCAGGATTTTGTCTTTGCGCCAACAGTTTTAGGCATTACTTCTTTTAAAAACTGAATCAGGAACATTCTGTTAAACCAGCTGTGTAGTGAGGATGTTATCATTTAAAGATTGGCTTAGTTCCCTAAAATTGGTAAGACAAAGCAAGATTCAGTACTGAGATCTGCCCAGTTGCTATCTACAATGTTAATTAAGGCCACAGATGCCTGTACTATCCACGTAATACCTCTGGCAAACATACTAATTTATAGAATTTATTTTGCTTATGTAATTTTACATGACAGCTGGCATTTCAAAAGATTCCATTTTTATCACAGAGATAGAATAGATAGATTGACCAGTTTTAACCACAGTTGTATAAATTAAAATGTGAATAAGATATGGAACCTTGAGGTTTGCAGAGATTACTTGGATTGCTGCACAATGGGAAAAGTCCTCAATAGTTTTTAATACTCCCAAGATGTTTTTCCTGGATTGCAAAAGTAGTGAGCCAGTACCCACACTCAGCAAAGACAATATATTTGTCTGAGTTATAGTCATATTCTGTTACTTGATTGAAATAAGACTTCCCATTTATTTTGGAGGAGTTATGGACCTAGTCTTTTGTTAAGTCCTATGTGTGTGCGTGCTTTTGTGTATACACTCACCTTATATGCACATGCACTCATTAAACCTCATGTAATCATCATGAAAATCTGATGAGAAATGTTACTTCTGTTTCTAAAAACAGCTTCATAGTGATGCAATTCACATATAGTGGTACCTCAGTTCATGCACTCTGTGATGAAGTTTGTGAACCAAGGTACCCCTTACTGTAAAATTCATCCTGTTCAGGTGTTTAGTTTGCTAGTTCCTAGTGTATTGACAAAGTTGTACAACTGTCACTATTGTATAGAACACTTTGGTCACCCCAAAAGGAATCCCCATATACATTAATCTGTCACTATGTATCTGCCTACTCTAGCCACTGTACTTCATACAATGGGTATTCTTTTGTAACTTTCACTTATTTCTAAGGTTTATGCACAGTATACCATGTATTGGTATTTCATTACTTTTTATGATTGAATCATGCTCCACTGCATGAATATAACACATTTTGTTTTTTCATCAGTTGACAATTTTCTCTTTTTTATAGAGGATTAAATTGGAGCTTAGATGAGCTAATGAACTGTACGAACACTTCTCTGACTCCCCTTAAAGTCCCACACCCAAACGCTTTAACCAATTTCCTTTAATTTTTCATATTTTAAGTAAGGCGTATCTAAGCAAAGTCTAAAGTAAGAAATAGCTAACTCTTTGGCAAAAGCGTAGACGCGCAGAAGGAATATCAAGTGCTACAGGCTCAGGAATAGGGCCACGTTTGCTGGAACAGATAGTTATGGAGAGAGTAATGGGAACCAGACTGTCAAATTAGGCAGGGACTAGACCATATAAACTCCACTGATGAATTTATAACTGAATGTGTATTAGGAGATATGGCCTCATTGCAGGTGTGCCTTTGAAGGGTATGTCTTGTCTCTAGCCCCTTCTGTCTCTGGCTCTTACTTTCCCAGCTTGCTGGCTGTGCTCTGTAGTGAGCACAGCTTTTCTCTGCCATACCATTCCACTGTGATATTTCTATCTCACCACAAACCTAACAGCACTGAAACTGGCCAACCATGGATTGACACCTCTGAAACCATGAGCCAAAATAAATTCTTCCTTCTTTGTATTCATTTGTGTCAGGTATTTTTGTCATACCAACAGAAAGCTGACTAATGCTGTCTTAATCCTAAAATATAAGGGAACTAGGGAACCTTGATGAGAATTTGTGACAGTGATTGGGATAATTGTATTGGATTTCTGTCTTTGATGGGGTGGGAGCAAAGAAAGGATAAGAGAGATACCATGTGTGGAGGGAGATGAGTTAGGGTGCTCTTTCAGTAGACCGGATGTGAGAGAAAGGTTGAATAGGGTAGTGCTTTATTTAGCGAAGAAGTATACAATGCTTAGTACCTCGTAGATTTAAAAGCTCCTTAAGAGCTTTGCAGAGTATTAACTTCTTGAATCATGAATATGAGAAATTTTTCAGTGGAAGAACAATAAGCCTTGGGTTAGACATAGGAAGTGAAGGAGATTTTTATCTAGGTTTCTGTGAAACAAGTCTTGAAGGGTAGTTTACATTGTCACTGATGTTAATCTCAAGGATATTTCTGTTGAGAGTTAAAGTTGGTCATACTGGAAAAGAATCACCTATTGCTTATTGCCAAAATATAGTCTCTTCCCCTCAGAGAAATCTGTTTTAGGAATTGGATCCTAGACAAGGGAGCCAATTCAAATGTGCTGTTAAGGGTGAAACTTTTAGGTTGGTCTCTGAAGTTGTATTTTCTAGCTCCAGTTGTCACTGAACTTAGGAATCAGGAGCCTGTTTTACCCTTTTATTTATTCTAATTCCTTAAAAGTAGACATATCGCCAGGCATGGTGGCACATACCTGTAATCCCAGCACTCAGGAGGCTGAGGCAGGAGGATTGCTGCAAGTTCAAGGCCAGCCTGAACTGCATAGTGAAACCCTGTCTCAAAAAGACAACAACAAAAACCAAAACAAAAAAAACCTAGATGTATCTCATTTAACAAAAAAAAATTTTTAAGTCTAAAACTGTTGTGATAACTATAGGTGTTATCTAACTCATTAATTTGCTTTCAACTTATAAACTGATAAAGATTAGAATGAAAATGTGTAGTTTAAGAATGAGAGTCAGAATCAGAAAAGACTAATACAATATTCAGAGGTGACTGAAAATATGTGAAAGTATTTGCCTACGTAATACGAGTATTATACCTGTGTTACGTTCTGAGCATCTGTGTAGTACACCCTGATGTCATGAGTCTGCCCTGTTTGTGCGCTGCAGCAGATGTGTATAAAGTCAGTCAGTCTCTCGTCAGATCCTGGGTCCTGCCCTGTGCTGAGATGCAGTTTGGGAGAGACTAATACAGATGACTCAGCATCAGCCCAACCTCATTACCGATTTTGGTCTGACTCTGTCTTTGATGTCTGGTGTGTGGGGAACTATTTTAGTTACTGGTATTTCTTCCTCATGAAGCCTTACCTTGTCCAATTCTTTGGTATTTCATTTTCCTCCAAATATGGAACCTGCTTTGCTCTTGAAGAGAATGAAGTGCTCTTTAAAAATGAAAACAGCCTTGATAAGAATGAAGTCCTGATAAATCTACTTTTACATCTTCCCATGGATTAGTATGTTAAGTATGGTGCCTGACAAATATCTGGACTGTTACAGGCATTGCCAGTGTCTTGGTCTCGAATAATTGAGTTCTGATCTGTTCCATGATTAGTTAAATTCTTAGACTTTTTTTCCCTTTGAAATAACCACGTTTGCTATCTCATTGCCACATTGGTAAAACAATTTGCTATCCTTTGCAGGATGGAGTGGCCGTGCCCTCATGTTTATTCTTCTTCCTAGTTCGTTGATGTGGGATGCCACAAAACATTGACTGCTTAATGGAATTTCTGACTGTTATGCATCTACTAGTTGGTTTCTATTAAGTTTGCCATTTCCCAATTCAAAAAATCCAGCTAAAATGAGTAGTTTTCAGGGCCTTACCAAAAGAGACAGGCAAGCCCATGTAAATGAGGAAGACTCTAGAAGCCAGCTTTTAAATTGTTAGATTTGTACTCTAAGGGGGTCACAAGTTATACATATCATTAAAGATCGTAGTAGAAAATCATCTGAATTGTTTTTATAAGGTATATTTTCAGCTATATTATTGATACATAATGCAGAAAGGAGTTAGTGAAGGCTTTCATAAAAAGTGAATGAATTAATGTCCATTAATGTGTATAGTAACAATGTAGCATTTTGAATTAGTATCCATTAACATGGTTAGTAACAGTGTAACAACAGATGTAGTCTTACATTAAATACATTGAGTACTTTTTTATTTAAAATGTTTCACATAGAATTTTGGAACAGTATCTAAATGAGCCATTTTTAGGGAGATTGAAAGAAAAGAAAAAGATGATTCCAATAAAACAGCTTTAGAAATATCTTTGAAGATAAGATTATTGTTGTGCTTTTATGCAGTGTGCCTTGGTTTTGATGTACAGATCCTGCTATGGGTGGAATGGAAAGTATTCAGGACCTGCTACTTCAGGATATTTGATCTGCTAAGAGGGAGGGAGAACTGTGAAGGAAGATTTGGGGGGTAGAGTGCAGCGAGTGTTAATAGATGCCGAACTTAAGGTTTAGCTAGGCAGAAAAAAAGAGTAATGGATTACTTTAAGTAGGGGTAGGATTTTATTACTGGATGAAATAGAGACTATAAGGCGCAAAGAGAAATGAGTAATGGTTTTAAAGTTTATATCATTGAAGTCTTAGAAATGCTGCATACTAAAAGGCAGAGGAATGATAGGGCACTAAGATGAGTGGTTTGTAGCGTGAACATGAATGAAGTAAAGTGATTGATACCCTGGGAGGACAACCAGCTCATCAAGACTTCTAGCATAAATAGAGAGATTTATATTTGGCTTTTTAAAATTGGATTTTAAAAATTATTTCATCGATCTTTTACTTTGCTTGCTAGGACTCTGCTGCCTAACGTATATCTTTTTTAAATTTTTCTGAACTGCTCATTGGGTATCATTTGTGGTGTTACGCAAATAGGTTTCCTCATTTGTAGTGCTTTTGAAACGTTTGCTGATCAAAATTAATTTAAAATAATATCATTGCATAGAGCCAGTTGTTCCATTTTAAGAGAATAGTGTAAGGCAGTGGTCCTCATTAGAATCACTTTGGACAGCTTCCAGAAGCATACAGATGCCTGGACTCCACTCCAGAGATTTTGATTGTGATTTAAGGTATTGTCAAGGATAGCCGGCAAA
This sequence comes from Dasyprocta punctata, assembly GCA_004363535.1. Lineage (NCBI taxonomy): Eukaryota > Metazoa > Chordata > Mammalia > Rodentia > Dasyproctidae > Dasyprocta > Dasyprocta punctata. The sequence continues at coordinate 56,739 of RJWM01000138.1, read as the reverse complement.
GTTCAGGATCAAGTCAGAAAACTTGGCTTTGCCACCGTGCTGAGAGTGGATATGAAATCTTGTTCAAGAAGTGAAATTGGAATAAACAATATGACGGATAGGTTTTTAGAAGTTTGCCAATTTACTAATTTACAATGAGAAATATGCCAAGTGGACCTTAATGGTACAGCTGGCCCACAGTACTTTGCTGTCCTTGTGAAGTAAGCTCATAACAAAGCTAAACCCTAATTAGAAGGTTGCTTGGAAAGCTCGAACATTAGAGGAATTTACGCCCTGCTGCAGGGGCCAGAATACTCATACTTTTGTTCAGAATACCTTCTCTACTGGATTATATTTAGATGGGCATTATATTTCCCTCAGCTGTGTGTTGTGTTCCATTTCCTATGTACCTTCACTCCCCAGTAGATATAGTTCTTTTTAATATTTGTCAGTCTGGTGTATATAAATTGAAATGTGACTGCTCGGTTAGTTTGCATTTTCTGGGTGGTAGCAAGTTTGAGCATTTTTCACGTTCGTTGGCTTTCTAGATTGGTTTATGTGTGAACTGCCTATTTATATCTTTTGCCAATTTTCCTGTATTGTGTTGTCTTTTTCACATTACTTTGTAAGAGTTTGTCGAATATTTTGTTTTCTGTCATCCAAGTTATAAATACTTTACCAGCTTTGTCTTTTCTTGTTTATGGTATCATTGACCCTAAATACTTTGAACTTTTATATTTGGTTTTATACATTCATCTGTTAGTAATTTTGAATTTTCTTTCTTGATTGAATGTCTCTTCTCCCCTACTTTATGCATGAAAGCACTTAATTTTTTGGTAAAATTTTTAAAAATGAGTCTTCAACTTTCTATGCATCTGGCCTTTGCCTTTGCCTCTTTGTTTTTTTTGTTTTTTGTTTTTTGTTTTCCCCCCGGCACCAGGGATTGAACACTGAGCCAAACTCCCGGCCCTGGTTTTTTGAGGCAGGGTTGCACTGTGTAGCTCAGGCCGGCCTTGTGCTCGCGTTGTAGCCCTAGCCAGCCTCGAACTCACAAGGCTCCTCCTACCTCAGCCTCCTGAGTGCTGGGATTAAAGGCGTGTGCCACCACGCCCAGCTGGCCTTTGCCTTTTAAATATAATATATACATAAGATTTTGATAACCTTGTTATAGTTATGTTTTGACTATAATTATAAGGTCCTCTGATCTAGAAAGCTTTTCTGTTTAAAAGGTATTTTTTAAAAATACCTTTGGCATGGTAGCATAATATGGTGGCATAAATCTTAGGTGTTTGTCCCTCCAGGTATACTCTGATATAGTCTTGTCCAATACAGGCAAATTTGTACATCCAATATAAACCAATTTTGTGAGAATTGGCACTTAAAATTTAAGTCCTCCCATCTGTGAATGTTTTTCCATGCATTCAGACCTCCTTCTGTGTTCTCTAAGAGGTACTTATAGTTTGCTCCGTGTAAGTCTTATGCTTCTCATATTAAATTTATCCCCACCTAGTTTATATTTGTGAATGGAAAACTTTTTATTCATTTTTACTTCTAGGTGATTGCTCTAGGTTGATATCCGAATAATAAGGCAAGAATCAACATCTTTGCTTAGTTTCTGTTTTTAACAATAGAAATAGGTTTGATGTTTTAAAACCCATTTTTAATTTTTAACAAAATACCTGAAAAATAAATTTATTTTTAAAATAAACAAAAGGTTTAGTTTGGCTTATGAATATAGAAGTTCTAGTCCGTGGTTGGGTGGGTCCATTGTTTTTAGGCCTTTGGGGTAGAAACCCCATCTTCCAAGATGGAAATTACCAGTAGCATGTAACAGAACAGAACTGCTCTCCTCACAGCCAAGAAACAAAGGAAGAAAGGGAAGGAATTAGAGAGGGGTATCCCACAGTCCCCAGTAACGAAGGACTTTCCACAAGGCCTCTCCTCTTCAAAGTTCAATGTATCTTCCAATAGCAAGGAACAAGCCTTAAATACATGAACTTTGAGGAATAGTTAGCATCTAAACTATAGTGTTCCCCTGGCCTTCAAAGGTTTATGTCCATATTAGAAGGTAAAATATATTCATTCTATCACATAAGAGTCTCGAAAGTCTTAACCATTCCAGCACTGCTCAAAGACCCAGTCCAAACTCTCCTCTAACATGCAAGGCAAATGGCTGTGAGCCCCTGGGGAAAACAAAACAAAACAAAACAAAACAAGCCCTTGACGCATGTTGCATATTGCTAACATCTCTATCTTTTTGGTGTTTCTTTGGCTGCTTTGATTTTATTGTCATAACTCCAGGCATTGCTCTGTCAGAGGACTTCAGCCCAGTAGCACCCTACCTAGCCTCTCAGGCTTTCCTCTGAAATCTGGTGGAAGCTGCCTTGACCCCATCATTCTTGTATTCTTTGTGCCCCCAAACCAGCATCATGTGGATGATGCCAAGGTCTGTGCTCAGTGCAAGCCATACCCGAGTCTCCTTGAAACATTGTGGCAGCTAAACAGAGACTAATCCTGGGGCAGCCCTCTCTTCTGAAATGATTCTGCCCAGGAAAATAAAAAACCAGCTGTATTTGTATCTGCATCTATGTTGGCAGTGGCTTTGGCGATTTTTGGGCTGCTTTCGCAGTACCTTCTCTACTGTCTCAGTGCAGAGCGCTTGGCCTGCTTTATCTGTAGCAGCAGCTGCACCCCCAGCTGCAGCTTAATGCATGTTACTTTTCTGGCCAACCTCTAAAATTTCCAAATATTCTCACTGCTCCATTTTCCTCTCAGTTCTCACTATGATACTGACTTAAAGCAGACAGCGGTCCTGTTTCGGTTTGAATCTAGACTACCCCCAGCATCTCATGCATGTGGAAGGTGATTGGATCTCATCAGTGGGTTCATCTGTCAGTGGGTTTAGTAGCTAAATGTGCTGTTAGGAGGTGGCGCCTGTTTGGGGATGGGTCACTGGGGTGTGACTTGGAAAGGTTTCTTCTTGTCCCCAGCTCCTCCTTCGCTCCCTGCTTCCTGGCTGCTGAGGGTTGAACACCTTTCCTCTACCACGCCTTTCTACCATGCTAGTTCTGTCTTGAAGCAAACCAAGCGCAGATTGAATCCTCTAAAACCCAGGAGCCAAAATAGACCTCTCTTCCTTTAAGTTGTGGGTGTCAGGCATTTTGTCCCTGGCAGTGCCAAAGTGACTAATACAGTACATGCTGTAGCCTGAATGCTGTGTTGTCTTAAAATCTCCTCTGCCAGTAAACTAGCCCATCATCTTTAAGCTTAAACTCCATAAAGTATCAGGCTGGCCTCAAACTTGCAGCAGTCTTCCTGCCTCAGCCTCCCAGGTGCTGGGATTGTAGGCATGTGCCATCATGCCTGGCTTTGGACTGTTTGTAACTTGTTCCTCCATCCTCAGATTTCTCCCATAACCAATTCCAAAGGTTCCTCCACACCATTAGGTTTATAGTAATGATCAACCCACTGCCAGTACCAGTTTTCTGTCACTATAACAAAATACATGGGGCTCTCAACTTATAAAGTCACAAAGCTTATTTTGTCACATGGCTTTCAAGGTTCCAGTCTACAGTTGGGCAAACCCATTGCTTTTAGGTCTCTGGTTGGAGTGCTAGATGTCAGTGATAGAGAACATGTGGAACTCCTACAAGACCAGAAGTGACAAAGGAAGAGGAAGGGCCAGGGTCCCACAATCCCCGCTAGGTACACACACCCAGTAATCTCCAGACCTCCCACAAGACCGTCTTCGGAAAGGTCCACTGCACTTTCCAATGGCGTCACCCTAGGGACCAAACCAAGCCTTCAACACACGGACCTTTCAGTCTCCAAACTAGAGCTTAACTTGCCTTTATATTTGCTGCAGATGTGTAGGAAATCTTTCGTTTGTGACTACCAGATACTTTCCAGTCTACAGTTACATTTCTTTGCCTGCCAGTTAAGCATGGGTCAGACTACTACAGTATTTTAAGGAGTAACCCCAGGAGAGATGAAAAGAGAAGCAGTCAAGCCCCTCTGGACCTCTGGGGGCCAGCCTCCTATTAAGATGTTAGGAGGAAGTCTCTTGGGAAGAAGCTCCTTGCTTTCTCCCATCACCTCAGCCTCAGAGGTCTCCTCCCCACCATTTACCTGTTTAGATTCTGCACCACTTCTTAGGAGTCAGACAGTGGGCTACATATCCATGTACAGTTATCCACCTTCCCTAGTCCTTGGAACCTGCTGAGTTTGCTGGACAGAGTCCTGCAGGATTCTGGGGTTCGGCTTCTCACTTTGGTGCTGTCCTGTGCAGACCACTCAGCTCATGTCTAGGTAGAGGAAGTCTGCCATAATCACTTTTTCGTGGAGAGAAGAGTAAAGAACAAAAGCGAAAACAGTCTGTTACTTCTGATCTATGCCCTTTGATGATGTATAGTTCAACTTATTCTTTTGTTGGGGGAAGCAAAAGAGGTTAAATAATTTGACTAAGATTATAATGATAATAAGTAGTAAAAACAAGTCTCGGGCCCTTGTCTGCTGACTCCCAGGTCCATGCATATTTGAAAAACACTTGTGTTATCACAAGGTTTTTGGGATAGTTTCTTATCTGAACTTCTGGAGGTTACCAAAAGAATAACAACCACCCCAGAGATTCCCTGGCTGAGTGAATAATGAATTATTTAGATGATAGGTCATTTTTCTTGAGCTTTGTAGTGAGTGATATTTCTGAAGTAGACGTCAAGTAAAAAGTATTGAACACATGCCAAAGAGGTCATAGGACTTCTATGTTTAGAAACTGTTTTCAGTGAGAATAGTTTAGGTTAGGATAAACATTTTAGAACAGCTGTTCAAAGACCAAGTAAAAGTTTTAATATTTCTGTCTGTTACAGTTGAACCAGAAGCAAAAACATGGAGCTGAATAGCAAGGGAGAATAATTTCATTCACACAAAATAGAAGCCAAGAATTTTGGAACAGAAGGAGTACTGGATAGAGGGTCTATCAGGGAAGGAATATATTTTTCTTTGGGTGCACAAAAGGAGGTGAATTAATGGATGAAAGCCAATTTGTAGATAGGGAATCTTGATCTAAGATGCCAGTTTTGTTCAAATAAATGTTTGGAAATCAGCATAAGCTTGGAAATGTAAGTGATTGGGAATAACTGCTGATGTTTTAGTAAGTACAAATATCTGTGCCATTAGGTGAAAAGATCCACTATAAAATAATAACTGAAAGTACTATTCCAGCGTAGAAACATTATTACTGAGCAGAACAAAAAGATCAAAAAACATATTTAAGTATAGATTTAGTTTATGATACTGAGTAAAATCACTGACAGAATTTCAGCAAATGAACCCAGAATAATTGGTTAAATATTGAGGAAAAATAAAATATTTATATCAGTGACCCAAATAAACTTCTGTTGGATAACAGATCTTGAATAAATAGAACTAATGAAGAAAGCGTTAAAATAAAATATAAATAAATATTAATTTAGTCAAAGTAGAAGAACCTTTTCTCTTTTTTTACCCTTTTTTCAAATGAATGAGAAGATGCAACCAAAATATTTGACTTGGCAAATCCTTACCCTAATCAAACACTATGTGAAGAATCTGGACCATTAAACAGAAAGTTGTGCACTTCTGGAGGAAATGAAAATTGCTGATGTGAAAGTTTTTGGAAACCAGAACCTGAGTTTACATTCCAGTGCTACAATTCCCATGTGACAAGTGACATTAATTTGAAGTCAATTTCCTCATCACTTACATCAATCTACTTCTTACCTGGAATTTTACTCACCAGTTGTTATGCCATCGATAGTTAGAAATAAGTCATGATGGGAATATTTACAAGATGGATATTGGCAAATGGCACAAATCAGGACATTTTTTAAAGAGAACCACTTTCCAGGGTAGGTAAATAGGAATTGTTAGGATAAAGTGAGAGAGTATTTGACTAAAATACATTAAACTGTATTCCTTTTCCATTGGAAATAGTGCTTGCTTTGCTTTTTACCAAGATAAAGAAGTATTGGGATAGTCTTGCCTTAGAGCCCATTTTCTGTTCGTAATAAGCTGTGTTAAATACTGACGTGATTAAATACTGACGTGTACCACTCAATATACGTGGTACTTACATTTACCACTCAATATACGTGATACTTAATAAGCTGTGTTAAATACTGACGTGATTAAATACTGACGTGTACCACTCAATATACGTGATACTTATGTTTTTTTTTTCTCTTCATATACAATTACTTTCAAATGTACAATTTTCCTTTACATAGTTGAAAGGTATACCAATCCAACTGTCTCCACTCAGAGTCCAAATTTGCTATTATTCCCTAATACTGGTTTTCCTTTATTTTTCCTTTTAGTCTGTCATATAAACTAAATTATATTTTTTGAAATTTTATTTTTAATTATAAACTCTTTCTTGTCTTGGAGCTTCTTTCAAATCTGTCATTGCTTAAGCTCAAGTATTTGTTTTCTTTGATTCTTCCCAGGCGCTTGGTTTTGGCTGATAGAAATGGAAAAGGCTTGATATTCTTCTCTTTCTTTTTCCTTTCCTTTAAATCACTATATGTTATTTATTTTTATTTTTATTGTTTTTTTAAACATTTTTTCTTGCATTTATTTGCTGTTTGTACTTCTTCATCTGAGAACTGTGTGTTCATCTCAGATGCTCATTTTTGGTTTAGGTCTTTAAATCTTGGACAACTGATTTTTTTTCTTTTTTTTTTTTTCTATTTAAGAGAAAAAAGAGAAAAGAACAACAAAAAGCCAAAGAGACAAATAAACAACAGCAACAAATCCAATACAATAATATTATAGGTTTACAAAGCGAGATGATAGGAATTTGACAGTGGTTGTAATATTGCATACTGTTACCTTCGAAAGAGTTGTTTAGATTAATAGATATAGACATGTAAAATTGATCTAATTATGTGAGTTTTAACTTGTTTTTCAATAACTTATGCATTTAGTAGGATAGTCATTTTAGCTATCTTATGTATACATATATACAAATCTATGTCTTTTTCCTTTTACCTTCCTTCTTTCCTCCTTTCCCCTTTTAATACCTCTTGTTACCTTCAAAATAACTGCCCATACCATCAGGCATAATATAGTCAAACAAAATAGTACAGAATAAAACCAATAAAAACAAAATAATTTTAAGCAATATAGGACTTTAAAACAACACTGGTTACCATAATACCTCTGGTTATCTTCTAAGTAGTTGTCTATATCATCAGTCATAATGCAGTTAAACAAATCAAAATAGAATAAAATCACTCAAAACAAAACAATGAAAGCAATACAGGGCTTCAAAACAAGGTGCTAGGATATCAATAATGGCTACCACAATGTATTTTGTTATCTTTGAAATAGCTGTCCATGCCATCAAATATAATAAAACTAGACAAATGAAATGGAATAAAACCAAACTAAACAGGACAATGAAAACAATAAGTGATTCAAATCACGATAATAGATTAACAATGGCCAACTGCCTTCTCTTTTTAGATACTTCCTCCCCTTTCATTTTTATAATATGTATTGTGTATTTTGAATCCTACTAATGCCTTTAGTTTTTTGTACTAGGGAGACAACATGATGTTCACCCATGTGACTCTGGATCATTTCATCCATGAGCATGATCATAAGTTGTATTCGTTTACCTACAAGAGCCTCAAGGTTATCTTTCTTTATAGCTGAGTAGCTTTCTATTGTATAAAAATACCGTATCTTTCTTGTCCACTCTGCAGCTAATGGGCAAGCTGCCCCTGCTTCTTTCTGGTTCCCTGTCACATACAGCATTGTCCTCTCTTCTTTGACTTTCAGTCTGTGAATCCCCTTTCAAGTTAAATGTGTTTCTTGTATAGAGCATATTGATGGATCCTATCTCCTGATGCACTCTGCCTGGGTTTCTTTTTATTGGTGAATTTAGGCCATCTGCGTTAATGGTTATGGCCAACATGCGCTGCCTCATCTCTGCCATGCTATTTTCCTGCCATTCGCTGCCTACTTTACCTCTCCATTCAATTGCCTTGCTTGGTGATCCCCCTCTGTCACTGTTTCTGGAGCTGTGGTCTTTTTTTATCTCTCTCTAGAATGTTTTTCAGTATTCTTTGTAGGGTTGGTTTGGTGGTCATGAATTCCTTCAATTGTTCTTTGCCATGGAAGTATCTTGTTTCTCTGTTAATTTTGGAAGATAGTTTTGCAGGGTACATCAGTCTGGGTTGGAAGTTGTTTTCTTTCAGGACTTGAAATACTTCACTCCAAGCTCTTCTTGACTTGTTGGTTTGTGTTGAGAAGTATGTCATGATTCTGATGGGTTTTCCTTTGTAGGTGATCTGTTTCTTTTCTCTAACAGCTTTTAATATTCTGTTTTTGTGTCAGATTTCTGGGATCTTGATTATTGTATGTCTGGGTGTAGATTTATTTTGGTTATGGTTAGCTGGTGTTCTATATGCTTTACTTATCTGAACGTCACTTCCTTTTTCCATGCTTGGGAAATTTTCTGATATTATTTCTGTAAATAGACTTTTAATGTCATTTGTATTGACCCCTGCTTTTTCACTCACACCTTTTATTCTTAAGTTATGCTTTTTTGGGTTGTCTTGCAGTTGTTGAATTGTTACTTCCAGGGTCTTTGTTATTTTTAAGAGATCTTTCCTTTCACAATCACAAGCTGCAAACCTGTCTTCAAGGTTTGAAATTCTTATCTTCAGTTTCTTTCAAGTGGTTTTGCCAGCTTCCAGTGGAGTTTTTAATTTCCTGGATATCTCTTTGAATCTGTTCATGTATTCTAAATCTTTTTTGTATTGTTCATTCAAGGTTTCCCTTATTTTCCTGTGCTCCATTTTTTAATCTATGTCTTCTTTAGCCATGCCTGGCAATTCTTTTATTATATTTTTCATTTCTTCTTTTACCTGAGTTAGTATTTCTGTTCTAATTTCTTTTATAGCCCCATGAAGTTGTTTCTTTACTTCAGTTGCCATCGCCTCAGAAATTTCAATTGTGTGACTCCCGATCTCTTCTGCATTTGCATCTCCTGGACTTCCTCTGCTTGAATTGGAGGCAAGAAACTGCCTTTTGCTTCTTCTTCTTGACATATTCCTGGGTTCTTCTAGACAAATGAGTACTGGGGTCCCAGGCACTTCCTGCATTAGCTACAATTTCTCTGAAGTGAGACTGTTTGGTTCTTCTAGCCAGTGCTGGCTACAGGTATCTGATGGGTGCACTGGTGCAGGGCTTTCTGCTGTTTTTCTTGGCCTGCATTGGCTCCCTAACTGCTGATAGAGTGTGCGCAGGGGCGGGGCTGGCCGCAGCCTGCAAACCTGGGCTGGTTACCAGTGGGGATCCTCCACTACTGCCCCTGGAGTGTGTGTGGCGCCACTGCCTCCAGACCGAGCTGGCTACCCACAGAGAACCTCCAACATGGCCCCTAGAATGCACACAGGTGCAGGGCTCAGGGCTCAGTCTGAGCAATTTCCACGGGTCTGCGCCCAGCTAGGAGCTGCTGGAGGAAGCTGGGAGCAATTCTGATTCCAGGTTTGTCCAGCCCAACTCCCAAATGGTTCCCAGACAATTGTTCTCTCCTGTGGGAGGACCAACTCCTCTGCACTCAACTGCCAGCCAGTTCAGTCTTCCAGGTCTGCTGCTCCTGTCCACTGCCACTCTCCTCCAATGCTGCCTCTCTGCAGAGGCCTCCAGGGTTGCTGCCACCATGGCACCTTGATCGTGTGTCCCCAGGTTCCAGCATCTCCTCTCGCACAGTGGGTCTGGCTCCAGGCAAAGGTGCTGCCAACTACTGCCTTCTTCTTCATTTAAGTTTTTCTTTTTACTCTTTCTGTGGGCTTCAGTTCTCGCTTTAGATTCTTCCTGGGTCCAGGGGACCCACTTCTGTCCTTGTCTTCCCCAAGATGCTATATTCCAGCATCTGGACTGTATCTCTCAGGGAGGCTGTTTCCTCTGCTGCTTACTGTTTCACCATCTTCCCAGAAGTCTCTATATGTTATTTTAAAGTGTTTTCAGGTTTACAGAAATATTGAGTAGAAAGTACAATATATATTATATTTTCATTCTCTCAAATTTCCCTATTACTGAGGTGTACTTGTTGCCACTGATGAAACAATACTGATGTTATAGTCTATAGTTTAATTAGGGTCACTCTCTATGTTACACAGTCTATAGACTTTGACAAATGTGTAATGATCCCTACAATAATAGTATCACAGAGTAGTTTCACTGTATTAAAAACCCACTTACCCCTTCCTGCCAGCCTGGTAACCACAGAGCCTTTTTGTCTCCATAGATTTGAATTTTCCTGAATGTCATATGGTGGAATCATGCAGTACATAGTCTTTTCTCACTGGCTTCACTGATTCAGTGATTAACATTTAGGAATTCCTCCATCTTTTCATGGCTTGATAGCTAACTGCATTTTAGTGCTGATTGATAGTCTCTTGTCTGGATTTTCCAGCCACCCACTACCTGCTAAAGGACATCTTGGTTGTTTCTGTGTTTCAGTAATTGAGCAAAGTTGCTACAAATGTCTGCAGACTTTGTTTTGTTTTGTGTGTTTGTTTTTTGACCAGGAATTGAACTCAGGACCTCGCACTTGCCAGGCAGGCACTGTGCCACTGAGATTTATATCTCTGGCCCTGTGTGCAGATTTTTGTGTGGACATGTTTTAACATTCTTGGGTGTAGACCAAGGAGTAGGATTGCTGGATCTTATGGTGAAAGTATGTTTAGTTTTATAAGAAACCACTAAACTGTTTTTCAAAGTACCTGTGCCATGGCAACAATGAATGATTATTCGTGTTGCTTCACAGCCTCACTAGGATCTGGTGTGAGGGTTTTGGAGTTTTGCCATTATAATAGACCAGTAGTGGCATTTCCTTGTCTGCAATTCCCTGAATACAGTCGAGGTTGAGCATCTTTTCATATGCTTATTTGCCATCTGTTTGTAGTGCTTGGTGAGGTGTCTGTTTAGAACTTACACCCATTTTTAAAGCTGCTTTTTTTAGTATAGAGATTTTAAGAGTTCTTCATGTATTTTGAATAGCATCCTTTATTAGTGTATTTCTTGCAAAAATTTTCTCCCAATCTGTGACTTGTCTTTTCACTCTCTTAACATTGTGTTTGGGCAGAGCTAAAGTTTTACTTTAATAAATTCCAGTTTAGCAAGTTTTCTTTCATGGGTAATGGTTTTGGTATGTACGTAAAAAGTTACAACCAAAGTCAAAATCACCTGATTGTCTCTTCTCTTGTAGGAGTTTTATAGTTTTGCAATTTACATTTAGATCTGTTCTAATTCTCATTCATTTTTATGACAGGTAAAAATTCTGTCTAAATTTTTTTAAAAAATTTGGATGTCTGGTTGTTCCAGTACCATTTGTTGAACAGTCTTCTTTTCCTCATTGAATTGGCTTTGCTTCCTGTCAAAGATCAGTTGACTGTATTTGTGTGGGTCTGTTTCTAGGCTGTTCTGTTGCGTTGATCTGTTTGTTTGTTCTTTTGCCAATAACACAATGTCTTCATTACTGTAGCTTTTGTAATAAATCTTGAAGCCAGGTAGTATCAGTCCTCTGACTTTATTCTTCTTCAACATTGTTTTGGCTATTCTAGGTCATTTTCTTTTGCATACAAACTTTATTGTATCCATGAAATAAGTGGCTGGAGTTGTTTTCACACTAAGAATTTTGTATTTGTTTTTTTTAAATTCAGAGATTTTTTTTTTTTACCTTTATTATGTTCAAGGCCACTTACTTTATAATTTTTCTTTTTTAGTGGTCATCAAAACTTTCATCTATAGCCAATATAAGTAATATTTATTAAAATGGAAAGTAATCATATGATACCTTATTACATTTTGTATTGTATAAATCTGTACTTAAATATTTGCATTTAATATGCATGTATATATATAAAAGTCTGTGGTGAGAGAAGAGTGATTTTTATTTCTTAAGTCCTCTTTATTAGGACTGAGGGAGTTATAGATCCCCCTGACATCTTTTTAAACCACATCTACTAGCAGGAATCCCAAAAAATTTCACTTGCTGAGAACCTCATATATTTTGAGAGATATAACTATTGAGAGTATTTTGCATCAGAACCTAGAGGTGATGGAGAGAAAACCTCTACGAAATAGACAAACAAAAACCAAAACTAAGACCCACTGCTGAAAAGTAATCCAAACATGCATTATTTTAAGGGTTATATATCTCTTCTTACTCATCTCTTCTTCTTGACTGAATTTAAATTTGTTTTATGAGGATACAGGAATTCAGTGAGCGTGAAGAAAAGGATAATTATTAAGTATGCTAACTAAGAACTCTGTATAGAGAGTGAGCCACCTAAAAATACAGGTATTTATTTTTTAGTTGCACATTAAGAGATAAAATAGAAATGCTAAAATTTTAAATACTCAGGCCCTGCCTTATTCCTATATTAGCAGTTAGAGCTTAGTAGATATATATTTCAAGAATGTTTAATATGTCACTGGGTTTTTACTATTTGTAATTCAGTGCCTGAATTGTGTTCTTAGGAAATACATTCTAATGTGTACATCTTTATTCCCTCTGAAGCTTACATAAATTTTGTAATAGCATGTGGAGAAACATTACCATTTAATATTCTAAAACATTTAATTCAAGCAGTCAAGTGTCACCAAGTTAATGTAGTTATGTGGAAACTAGCCACTGCCTTCTGCTTAGGGTGATCATCTTGGCTTCTCTCCCATTAGCCAAATGCGAGAAAAATCCACATATCCTTGCCAAGGCTGGGCAGCATAATGAACTACAAAGTAGAAGGGAACAACTTTGATAGAAGAAAAACATTATCTAATTTATTTCTACCATACTACTGAGGTTAAATATTTCTGTTTATTAGCTTCTGTTTTATTTTTTGTAACTTGTCTGTTCATATCTTTTGTCCTATTTTCAATTTGAGGGTGTTGGTCTTTTTCTAATTGATTTTGTTAGAGCTTTGTGACCAGAAGTAAAATGGTTAGTTCTGTTCTTCTTAAGTGCTGCCAGTAGTTTTCCTTGGCTTCTAATTCTGTTTTATCTTTTTAATACATACACTTGGAGAGTCTTTTTTCACTTAATGCTATATTGTGAACACTGTCCCGTATCACTCAACATTCTTTGATAATGTCATTTCAAATGTTTGTGTAGCAGTTGCTTGGATTTTACTTTGCTACTCACATGTTATTGAGATTAGATTGTTTTATGGCCTGAAATTTCAATCAATAAATCTGTTCATTGTTACTTTTCATATTAATAACTGTAACAAACATTAAATACATACCTACAAAGAAATATAATTGAGATAAATTATTTTAGTTTATTTGATCAGAAACATTTATTTTTCTAAAATTTGAACTTTCAAATTTGAAATATTTTTATCTTGGATGTTATCCCAGAAATAAAGCCTTTTCTAAAACTTGTGGCTTTATTGGGGGATATGTTAAAGTATACAGTTATGGTACCTAGGAATATTTGGTTGGGCTTAATTTTAAGAACGTAAAAGGCAACAAAGGCAAATTATGCGAGATACCGTTTATAGTATTCTTGTTGACCTAAAATAATTTATAAAAATTTTTTGCGATCTCCTTTTTCCACAATGACATTTGTTAGCAGATTCTCTCTTTAATAATACACAATGTTGGATCATGACACAGAGAAAACAAATAGGTCATTGTTTGAAATAATGTGTACTGTGTTCAAAGGACTGTGAATTTTTGTTTTGAATTGTTTTTATTACACAGTTTTGGTTCTAGAATACAATACATAACATATTTTAACTTAACGTGATGCAGAGGTATTTATTTTGGGGTATAAGATTAACATTTTGCAATAATATTTACTGTTACAAATTTTTGTATCTTTGTTTACTATGTGTTTGGTAGACTAGGTTTCTTTCACATGACAGAAAAAGTTTCTTGTTAAGTTTTTGATTTATGTATTTAGAACAAATGGATTGTGCTGTCATTATATACACATTCACAGCAACCTGGTGTTTGGATAATTGTGTTCTGCTTCCCCTTTTGAGAATGGGATTATTGTAGGGCTGCTACTTGCTTACAGAGAAAAGGCAGTATCTGGAGATTAGGTTGAGATAAAGATGCGCATATTTTCAGATTCCTCATAAATACTTTCGTTACACGAGGCTGAAAGGGTAATGTGAACCGAAATTACAAGATGGGAGGGTCTGTATTATACATCAGGTTGGAAGGTGCAAGGGGCATGATAAATGATAGGCTAGAAGTCAACTAGCCTGCGCAGGTAGGTAGGTAGACAAGAGAACAGAAAGGCAAAGCTGCACAGCAAATGGTATTGTGTGCTCTTTCCCCACCAAGCAGGATGCAACTTACTATTTGCCAGACACTGTGTCATCCCTATCTTGAGTGGATGGCACTTTGAGCGATTCAAATAAAAATCCCATGAGTCATCTTTAATTATTTTTCCTCACTTTGGTATCTCATCCACTGACATAGAACAAGTCTCAGATCCTGTTTGCTTAAACTGTGATCTTCTCACCTGGACTTCTGTAATGCTGTCTTAACTCTGTTTGCCCTTTGTAAACTTCATCTCCAGAGGAGCCACAGACCTCTCCTTGTGAAGAGAAGTTATGTCCTTCCTCTCCCTACATTGATACTTTCCACTGAGCTTTAATGGTGTTTATAAATAAAATCTAATTTCTTTACAGAGTCCTAAAATGTCCTCTGTGACTTGCATCCTAACAGTTCTGACCTCCCCTGCGTCACCCTCGACCCCTGCTTCCTTCTTCAGTCTTCTTTTTCTTAGACACATAAGTTCAGTCTGGCGCTGTGCCTTTCTACCATGTTTTCATCACTTAGGTCTGTGTTGAAATGTAGCTTCTTCAGTGAGGCTTGCTGTGAGCGTGCTTTCCAAAGTACTGTCTTTAAATTATGTCTCATTCATTCACATGTTTTTTTTCCTTCGTTGCACTTGACCATCACTTGTGAGTTCTCAAAAAGTATTTCCAATCTCCAGCCAAACAATTTCTCATGGTTAGATCACCAGTAAATCTAGCTCAATCCACACAAATGAAAAATTTCCACGATCACTTTTTCAAGCCCAAGAAATCCCTTTGCCCAAGTACTTTGCCCAAGTAAACACAATCCCATCTTTCCTAACACTCCAAAGCATCTTTATACTTTAACTTTCATTCAAAATGCCACTTCTGTTTCATTACTTGTCAAATTCCTTGTCTATTCTCTTGCTTTCTTCCATAACAACTTCTACTTCTAACACCTTAGTTGAAGATCACTTTCATTCCAGCAACAGTTCCATAGCCTCTGCCTTGGATTTCTTCTCTTATTGTGCATCTGCTATGTTATCACTGTAGTATTTACAGCTCTTTAGGATCTGTTGTCTTGGAACTCACTTAGGGGAGTAAAGAAAGAAACAATACATAATAAATATATGACTACCTTGTAGATACATGAGGCAGTATGTAAAGGTAGCAGATGTAATAGAGGAAAGTGGAGCATGGTAATAGAGGCTGGGTGATCTGGACAGGGTTAGGGATATGTTGTATTAAATGAGACGGTATTGGTAGGCCCTCATTGAGCTGTTTATAATGTCGTGTTCTTTTGTTTCTTTCACTTTTAGCTTCAGCACCAGTCAGCAAAGTGAATAAGTACTGTGCTTCTTCGAACTTTCATTCCACTTGGGGAAAAAAGAATATCATCATGTCAAACATTACAATTGACCCCGACGTCAAACCCGGTGAATATGTCATCAAGAGCCTCTTTGCAGAATTTGCTGTTCAAGCTGAGAAGAAAATCGAAGTTGTAATGGCTGAACCCTTGGTAAGTAGAGCTGACCTATTATAAACCTGAAATATTTTCTTGACTTTTACATTAGCCATTGCAATACAGATTTCCAAAAGAAATAATTTAACTCGAAAAAATATTAAGGGATAGGTTAGTTGTGATTCAGAAAGCTACAATAACTTTAGAATCCACTTGGAAAGTTACTGCAAGTCATGATGGAACAAAGATGAATTTGGCTAATGAGTTGTGAAAGCCAGATAAATATTACAGGAAATAAAAGAAAATCTGGACTATTCTACAAGTTGTCACTAAAACTGTAGCCAAACTTATAGTCAACCAGTGGACTTTTTTTTATATTTGTAGCATATGAAGCATAATTGGAGAATGTGAGGAACTCTGTGATTAGAGTATATATTGAGGAAGAAAGAGAAAGACCGAAAACAAATGTTAGGTCAGATTCTAAAGAGTTGTAAATACTACAGTGATAACACAGCAGATGCACAATAAGAGGAGAAGAAATCCAAGGCAGAGGCTATGGAACTGTTGCTGGAATGAAAGTGATCTTCAACTAAGGTGTTAGAAGTAGAAGTTGTTGTAGAAGAAAGCAAGAGAATAGACAAGAAATTTGACAAGTAATGAAACAGAAGTGGCATTTTAAATGAAAGTTAAAGGATAAAGATGCTTTGGAGTGTTAGAAAAGATGGGACTATATTTACTTGGGCAAAGTACTTGGGCAAAGGGATTTCTTAGGCTTGAAAAAGTGATCGTGGAAATTTTTCATTTGTGTGAATTGAGCTAGATTTACTGGTGATCTAACCATGAGAAATTGTTTGGCTGGAGATTGGAAATACTTTTTGAGAACTCACAATTGATGGAGACTAGAAACGTAGATTTTGGCATCATCTATATTGAAACCAAAAGAGCAGGTAGTGATATCAAGGAAAATAGAATATTGAATAGAAATATTGCCAAACAATATAGGGAGGCCGAATACTGTGAGAAATTGTTACTGATTTCGGAAGTAAAGGAGTCCAGTCATTAGGAGAATAACTATTGCTTGTTGACTCAACTTTGTTCAAGGAATTTTGAGGAAGTTAGGTTACTTGTTGAGTTTGAAGGGGATGGATTTGTGATGTACGAAGATAACAGTATTAGTTAGAAAGGGGATGATGGTAATGAAGATGAAGACAGAGGATATGACAGCTAAAACTCATATATTACAATAGGCATTCACTGACAATTTGAGACAGGGCTTATTGCTTCTGTGAGGTCAAAGCCAGTAAGTGGCAGAGTGAGGAGTTAGGCACGATAATATTGTCTTCTGAACCTGTATGCATACTCTATCTACTCTCTTTCCTTAGAAGGAAGGAGCGGAGGGGAGGGGATGACTTAGGGAAAGAGAGAAGTTGAAGGTGTTAGTGTTGGATGTTCTTAATTTTCTTGTTGAAGCAAAGACTTAAAATTTCTGATTGCAAAGGTGAGGTGCTTATTAAGTAGAAGAAACAAGTCTGAGGAAAGCATCTAGGAAGTAATGTGTTCTGAGGTTCGATACATTATATTAGATAAAAAAAAAATTGTTGGCCAAATAGCTGTTTCAGAACTGCACAATTTATAATCCCATCACTCGGGAGACTGAGGCATGAGGATCGTTGCAAGTTCAAGACCAGCCTGGGCTACAAAGTGAGCTCAAAGCAACCTGAACTGCAAAGTAAGACCCTGTCTCAAAAAGACAAAACAAAACAAAACAAAACAAAACAAAACAAAACACTGCACAACTTGCTATATTCAGTTTGAACTATTTCATGGTTGCTTTCTGCATGGCAAATTAATGATTATTTTTATTCCAGTCTATATATTTTTAGGGCTTGTGCACAGGATACAGTTCTGTTTTAGAAAAAGGATTACAAAAGCTTATAGATTGGAGTCGATAATAAGCTTTAATTATAATGTCCTTTATCTATGAGATGTTAATTTTTTTTTTGTCAATGGTCTCTGAATTATATGGTAAATTACTACATTAGCCTACTTAGCAGCACTACACAGTAAGAGAAAGCATACATTAAAAATTTATTATGGAAAATTTCAAAGATACATAAAAGTAGACATTTATAGTATAACAGATGCCCAGGACCCTTCACCAGCTCCAGCAATTTCAACTTGCGTAGCACGTTTTTAAGACACTTCCTATTTTATGAACTGTTCAATTGCAGTCCCATGTGATACAGTCCTATCAGGTCTCAAATATCATATATTCTTAAAGGAATTTTATTTTTCAGATATAAAGGTCTTGAGAGTGAAAGTATTAAAAGGAGATATGGATTCGATTACCTAATTTGACCAAGTCTATAAAATGGCAGTTTAAAAAATTTCTATATCTTTTCCTTTGCTTTCCTTCGGGTGCCCTGACTTGTCAGTGTCTGGCTGAGGCTCAGGCTGTGTCGCCTGAGAGCACTGCAGGAGCTTCTGACCAGGCCTGAGCGGTCACCTTCCATTCCTTCTGTTCATCTGCAGCACAGACCTCATCGCCTTTCTGCTTTAAACATCGTGTTCACTTGTCTTTGCTATGGAGTAATTTCAAGTTCTTGTTAAGTCACTCTGGGCATTTCCTGGTCTTCCTGTAGTTTGTAGTGATTCTTCTATCTTGATATATGCTGTGATACTTAAAGTACCCTGTCTACATTCTTTTGTCCCAGTGTGTGCGTTTTTATTTTTCTCTCAATCTGAAATATTTTCAAAAGCTACTCATCTTCCAGACTTCCCCCTCTAACAAGTGGTCCTGCCCCAAGCTAAATAAATCTATTCCCATGTAGTGTGTATATATCATGTATCTGTAACTATCAGTAACATGTGTGTGTGTGTGTGTGTGTGTATATATATATATATATATATATATATACACACACTATATATATATAGTGTGTGTGTACAGATTATGACTATATCATATTATAGTTAATTTCTTGCCTATCTATCTCCTCCAATGTGAGTTTCTTGATGCCAGGAACTAGGTGTCTCCTGTCTGCCTGCAGCACTGCCCAGGGTGGTAGGCACTTGGGAAAGGTACTCAGTAGGTTGTTTTTAAGTTGAATTTACCCTCAAGTAACACTGCTGTGGCATGTAGCCATTGTTCTTCTAACAAAACACTATGTTATTAATCTAACCAGAGTTTCTAATAGTTCTTTCAGAACAGTGTGATGCTGACTATATTATATTGTTCATTTAATAGAAAATTTCAGAGGTATCTGCTATGTAATCTGAGATTATAAAATTATGATCAATAGGAGTGAGGATTGTACCAGAACATTGATGTTTCTACCCTAGTGTCACACTAGGAAGAAGAGGCAGCCCTGCTTATTTCTCCTTGCATAGCTCACCAGGAAATTTACTTAAGTCCTCATCATATTTTACAGATTTTCCTCCATTATGCACCTATGTACCAAACTCATTCTTCTTTATCTAGGTCAGATCTCTGCCAGCTTTGTTTTCATTTATATCCAGGTCTGGGTAGATTGGAAATGTGTTGCATCAAGTTAATGAAGATACATTTAATCTAGTATTGGAACAGCATTTATATTATACCTTCAATTGCTTTTATTGTGATTTCATTTATTTCTCCCTTTAAGGTAATAAACAGTAATCCAAAGTGACTTTCTGGGATCTCGAATGAAAGTCTTGCAGAGTCACTTTAAAGAAGGGAACATCTAGCCAGGTGTGGTGGTGTATATTTGTAATCTCAGCACTCTGGCCGGCCAAGGTGGGAGGACTGCAGGTTCAAGTCTTGGCAATTTAGACCCTGTTTCAAAATAAAAAATGGAAAAAAAAAAAAAAAAAACAACCCTCAAATGTAAAGTCCCTGGATTCAGTCTCCAGGACTAGGGAAAGAAAAGAAAAGAATCCAAAGCTTGTTAGGTACAAGGATGCTGGCATAGCTGCATTTTCTTGTTAGTTTTGGCTATTTATTTTTATCATGTCATATTTGAAGAATGGGACACTACACAACTCACTGGAAGCTCAGTGTACATGGAAGAGCCTTTTTGACTGTGATCTTTGATATATACAGGACAGTAAGGCACAGAAAAACTTGAAGAACAAACTTCTGTAGAAAAGACTACTGCAAAAATGAAAAAATTGGTTTTTCTTATTCCCATATTAGAAACCATTATAAAAGGAGGTTAAGTAGGCCAGAAGAGTTGAAGATTAACCAAGCTTGATTTTTAAGCACAATTTCATTCCATTTTCATTTTAAAAGGAAGATTCTGAGAGGGCAATCATTGATTAAAATTGTAGCTTGCAAACTATGCAATCCAATACTTGAGGTTTCTTTCTTTCTAGAAGGAGATGGATCAATCTTGGGTAATGGCACAAGCATAGCCACGCTTACCTGTTAATCTTAGAAAAGAAGACTAGAAAAGAAGATAGAAGAGAAGGCTTCTTTTCTCTTCTACCTATGATTTAAGCCATATGTATTTGGTTGAGGCCCATGATTTTTAAAAAAGTTTGTAATTTCTGTTCCTTTTTTTTTTTTAAAGAATATTAAATATGTA
Organism: Dasyprocta punctata; assembly: GCA_004363535.1. Classification (NCBI taxonomy): domain Eukaryota; kingdom Metazoa; phylum Chordata; class Mammalia; order Rodentia; family Dasyproctidae; genus Dasyprocta; species Dasyprocta punctata. The sequence continues at coordinate 36,424 of RJWM01000138.1, read as the reverse complement.
AGTGTTTTAAGAAAGGAATTCTTCTCCCTGTATGATCAATTTGCTTCAAACTGCATTTTCTTGTTAGTTTTCGCTATTTATTTTTAACATGCTATGTTTGAAGAATGAGACATGGCACAGCTCCCTGGAAGCTCAGTGTACATGGAAGAGCCTTTTTGACTGTGGTTCTTGATATATCATCATCTGAACCATCCATGTCAGGTTTTTTTCTGAGGGCTGACTAGTCAGAGTCCCCTGAGTGCCCTGCAGTGCCCAGGACGCAACAGTATGTTTAGGCTTGACTGTTAACATAATGGGGAGCCAGAGGCAGATTACTGGGGTTTTTGATATTTGTATGTAAATCTTACTTCCCTGTCTTAACCTCATCTTCAACTGTTGCCTCTGCTAATCAGTCTCTATCTGTTTTGCCCTTTTCCTCTGTGGGCAAGGTGCAGGGACAGACCAGTCTCTTTACTAAGCAGATAGTGGAAGAAAATAGAAGGAGGGAGAGGCTCAGACTTACATGACACTTTCAAAACCACCTTTTAACCAGGCCTATTATCTCTATCTTTACTCTAGCTGTCTTTGCAGGGTGCCCAAGTTCTCCCATCCATGAGTGTTTCTGGAGTTCCACATCACAGACTGGCTTATCTTTCCTTCACTCTGGGTGGCAAGATCACCACTTCCTTGTGGTTGTTTTCAAATGTCAGTTTCTGCAGTCATCTGTGTGGTCATGTAAAATCTTAATCCCCACTCCACCTGTCTAACAGCATACATCCCCTTTGCTCTGTCCTACCATCAGCTCTGCAAGGACAGGGATTGTTCTCTGCTCTGTTGAGGCTGTGTCTCCGGAGTCTTGAACAGTGCCCAGCGTACTGTGCACTTAGTGATTGGAATGCACGAATGATGATCTGATGCGTGGACAAACCCCTGACTTTCCCTCTTGCCTACTTAAGAGTCATCAGTGCTTAGTAAGATAAGCTATGTTCTTCTGTCACTTTGCACTCCCCTCCCATTTTTGTTGTCTTTTTAGTTGAGCCCCTATAAAATTATTTTGCTATTTACCTTAGTGGAGATTTAGGAGAAAATGTTGGCTATGTGTGTGTTTATCCCAGCATCTCTAATGCAAATTATTGACATAGTTCAGTATCATTGTTATCATGCTGTGAATTTTTTTCAATAGATTCTCCCATCTTTTCCAGAAGCTGCATGTTGTTGGTAGTCTGTACACACATACCCGTTGTAGAACCAAATTAGGATATAAAGGATTATGAGCCTTAGAGTCTTGATTAATTTTTTTATATTATGAGAACAGTAACCATTATGAAAAACAGAAATAATTCTAGAGGTTGTATCATAAAAATGCCTCTTCAATGATGGATCAGGATAATTACTGTCAGCAGTTTTTGGTTTACTATTTTTTCACGTATACTATTTATCTCTGTGGCAATTATATTCATTTTTAAAAAATGAATATATACAAATAAAAGAGATTTTTTTGTACCTAGATATTTTAATAATGTAAATTAGAGATTATTCTATATCAACCCATGTAAATTTATCTCATTCTTCTTACCAGTTGAATATGATTTCAGTAAATGAAAGTTCCATAAGTTTATGTATTTATTTATTTATTTTTTTTACCAGCTTTTGCTAGTTTTAGGCTTACTCAGATTTGGTGATAATATTTTTTAAGATGTCACTGTAGACATTATTGTACATAAGTCTTAGCATTCTTGTATATGTGACTGTAGATAGTAATTTGTCTTTTTTTGTGATAATGGTTTCAATAGAATATAAATAATTTGGGGGGGTACCAGGAATCAAACTCATGACCTCACATTTGCTAAATAATTTTTAAATGACTTTTCTTATTAAAATAATCATGTGTTGAAAGATAGTAAAGGAGTCCCCTCTTTTCCATAGTTTTAGTTGCCTGAGGTCAACCATGACCCAAAAATCTTAAATGAAAAGTTTCATGAATAAACAATTCATAAGTTTTGTAGAACTGTTATTATAGCATATGGTATTATTATTTCTATTTTATTATTGCTATTGTTGCCTCACTGTTCTTGTTACATAAATTAAACTTTATCATAGGTATTCATGGGTATATAGGAAGAAGATACAGTACACTTGATGCCATCTGTGGTCTTAGGCATCTAACTGGGGTCTTGGCATCCTCCACCCCCATGGATAAGAGGAGGGGCCACTGCATGCCTTCCTGAGCACTGATTTGGGCACTCGCATCTGCCCTGCACTCAGATTGAGGGGTTAATACAAAGTCCTTGATTGACAGTTTTATTTAATGCCATACATTTATTTCATTTATTGTATTGGTGATAAATGTGAGCATCCTTTTACATTCAGAAATCATTTCTGAGTTCCTATTATGGAAAAAATAGCTCATCCTCATTTCCTGCTTCAGGAGGTTGTCAAATCTTCAGAAATCTTTGCAGAAGTATGGTTTTTTTGAGAAACAAGAAGTATTAAATATAAACCAGTAGTGTGTTTCTGAAAATGTTATTGTTTGTTTGTCTTGGGGGAGTGGAGACAGGGTCTTACCTTGCAGCTCAGACCTGCCGTCGAACTTGCATTAATCCTCCTGCCTTAGCCTCCCAAGTGCTGGGATGACAAGTGTGTGCACCATGCCTAGTATGTTCTTTTTTATTCTTCCGTCTGCCCATTGAAAATCTTGAGAATTAATATTTACAGTGCAAAGGGGGATCAGATAAGTTGGGAAGAAACCGTTTACAGTATTCCCCAACCTCCTAATTAGACTCTTCACATTAGGTAGTAAAGTCCCTTTCAGAACTCAGGGTTTTTCAAACTTTTAGATAGTGTTAGAAACTGTTCTACAGGACTTCCTAGGGAAGTACTCACTGTTGACTTAAATGTTAGAGCTGGTTAATTGAGCACATATATTATAGTATAAGACCACATTGTTGGGCTGGGGATGTGGTAGCTCAGTGGTACAGCATTTGTCAAGCATGTGTGAGTTCCTGGATTCAATCCCCAGTATGCTGCCCCGCCCCATCACATAGTGTTGCTTGTGAATGGGGGAATCATTGTGGATAAAAGACTTGTTCTGGAAGGTAATTACAGCAGCAAGCTTGGCCTATGAAAGTCCCATTGCTCAGGACAAGCCCAAAACTTCTCCTGTTAGGAAATTAAAGTGTTGTTAACTCAGGTGTTTTCCTGACCCATTTGGACTCCTTAGAAGCACAATTCTCAGACAAAGTGGGAATTTTTGTATTTCCATGGTAGACACATTTGTAATTTTGTTTTGGTAAAGATTAGTAATAAATGAGAGAAGGGCTGGGCTCCTTGGTGCATGCCTATAATCCTAGCTACTTAAGAGGCTGAGGCAGGAGAAACTTAACTTTGAGGCTAACCTGGGCAGTTTAGTGAGAACCTGCCTTAAAATAAAAAAGTAAAAAGAGGTGGAGATGTAGCTCTGGTAGAGCACTTGCCTAGTACAAATGAGGCTCTGAGTTTAATACCCAGTATACAAGAGAGGCAGTAGGGGGAGGGAACACAGAGACACACAGAGACAGATAGGAAGAGGGAGACAGAGGGAGGGGAGAGAGGGAGAAATGAGAAGGAAATGTGAGCTCTACTGGACAGAGAAGGTCCATAAATACATATTTCTGAATGTAACGGCCCATCAGCTGATTGACTGATGCCCGTCCACTGAAGTGGGAAAGCTGCTCTTCTCTACCTCGTCTTCTGATGGAAGCACCGGTGCCTTTTGGCAGCATGTCACAGGCACAGCTAGAAATACTGCTGCACTATCAGGGCAGGTTGACACCCAGCAAACAGTCAGCCCACCTGGGGAAGTGTTCATGCCACACTCTCGGAGCGTACCATGTCTTTCCTTCACAGTGCCGACCTCAGTTTTGAATATTTGTCTGTTGGTATGATTAATTGGATAATACCTGTAGGGGTTTCCCCGCTGTTCTGGGGATCGAATCCAGGGCTAGGAAATCGCTGAGCTACACCCCCAGTGCCTGTCTTTCCTCTTAACCTCAGGGACGGCAGGGCCTCTGTTACCTTGCTCAGCACATCCCCAACATGGAACAGAAACCCTTGGGATAAACTATCGTACACAGTGGAAATGAAACAGGATAAGTGGAAGAGGAAATAACACTTCTTTGTGTTTCGAAGTGTGTGATACAGAAAATACAGATGCAGCTATCTTAGACTTCCCCTCTCCTCCAGGGACAAACATCATAATATGTATTTTAATTAACCAACTGATTAACATATTTATGTAGTATACTTTTCCCCTTATATTTTAAATTGTAAACTTTTAAAAATATTTAAACTACCACAGACTTACAAAACCACTTTTTGTTGATATCAGGTTTTTTATATACCAGTGGCATAATTCTAAATATGTAAAATGAATATTATTAAAAATTACATAACAAAAATAGGTCTAGGCAGTGTAACAAATTTCATTTAGTCTTTGGTGAATTAATTAGAAAATCACCAAATTAGAAAAAGATCAAAAATGAGAATTAATAAAAAAAAGAATCATTTAAGCAGAAAAACAATAGGAGTATTGGCAGATCCATTCAAGATAAGGTTTGTTTTTGCAAAATTAATGTAATAGTCAAAACACATACATGATAGCAAATTCGGGATGATGATAAAGGGATTGGGGAGGTAGCTCAGCTTTGCAGCACTTAATCTAGCCTGAGTTTGAGGCCCTGAGTTCAATCTCCAACCCTCCAGAGAGAGTGGGAAAAAAGCACAAAACTTGACTAAAAGGCAGCATAGGGCACAGAGTATGTGCTTGCCACGTTGCAGACTGAGTTGTTAGTTTATTTGCAAGACTTCAGAACTTTCCAGTACAGAATGTTCAGAGTGCCTTGTCCAGAGTGCATAAAATGAGAAGAATCCACTCAGCAGCAGCACCGCACAGTATAAACGTGAGGCAAAGTTTTGAGGAAGCAAACTACTTTTCTAAAGCAATGACTCCAGGCAGTCCACCAGATAGTTAGTGTGGAAAGTGTCTATGAGCAGATAATTCCATCTCCTTTAAACTATTACTGTGAATAGACAAAAAAAAAAAAAAAAAGAAAGAAAGAAAGAAAGAAAAAACCTTTCTTCCTTTTTTTTCTTAAATAAAACTAGTGTATTACTGATAGCAGCATTTGATAGTCTTTTTTTACTTTGTCTGTCTGTCTGCCTGTCTGTCTGTCTCTCCTTCTCTCTCTCTCTCCCTCTTTCCCTCCTCTTTTCCCCCCTCCTTCCTCCCTGTTTTCCTTTCTCCCTCACTTCCTGTGTACTTTTTTTAAGAGAGGGTTTTGCTATGTAGTCCAGGGTAACCTTTATCTTCCTATGTAGCCCAAACTGCACTCTGACTCCCAGCGATCCTTCTGCCTCAGCCACCCAAGTGCTGGGATTATGTGCATGTGCTGTCATACCAGCCTGTTCCTGTCTTTTTTCAGATGAGAGAGTGAAGCATGGAGATTTTAAATCCTCTGGCCTACATCCATTTGCCTGGGGTCGTTAAGCCAGCTGCCAGCCCAGAGCCATCTGGATGCATAGACCATATTCGTGTATTATATGAGGGTGCAGTTCAGAAAACATTTGTTGATTGAAGTAGTGAATGAATGCATACTGGTTACTGATGTGAATCTACACAGGGCCTATGTTGAACTTTAGGCTTGTTGTCTAAGAACTGGTAACTTGAACTTGTCAAAGAAGGAGATCCTGCGACGTGGTCACTGTCGATCTAGAGAGTGGCTGTGAGAAATTAAATCCTACTGTGTAACCTCATAGGAGGCCTACCTTTCATTAAAACAGCTTCATTACAAACTAAACAAGAGCACAACCAACTTGCAAATCTGAACTGTTTGTTTCATGGAAGATGTCTAATATTATTATTATTATTATTTTTAATTGTAGGAGAAGCTATTGTCCAGATCTCTTCAGAGGGGTGAAGATCTTCAGTTTGACCAGGTATATCCATTTTGGGGGAATACTTTTTCCTGGAAGGAAAGTTTCTGCCCTAATGATTAAGTCTAATGTTAAGAAACTTTCGTTTAGTGATCCTATATATGCTTTAAAAGTTTTTAAAATTTTTATTAGTACACATTAGCAGTACATAATGATTACATTCATTGTGGGGAGTTGGTACATAGAATACACTGTGAACTTTATTTACTTCAGTTCATTTAGCATTTTAAAAACTTTTACTTTTTACTGTTAATGACTTAATATACCATTTGAAATTTTTCTCAGGATGATTTCAATTATATATCATAGTGTTTTCTTGTGAACCAATTCCTACAGTTTTTACATACTAATATTTTATCTCTTAACATTTATTTTATACTATTGTAGCCCTCAGGACCTTTGTGAAGAATACCAATATCTAAAAACATGTGTGTTACTACTCTGATGTTAATTCTTTCTCTTGCTGTTATTAAATGTTTGTTCGAATGCTATTTTATCATGATTATTTTTTACTTGTTGATTATTTGAAATACTCAATAGCCTAGATTAGCTTTCTTTGCTATCTAGTATTTCTGAGCCAGTTCAAAAAACTTCTTTAAAAATAAAAATTAATATTCCTATTAGGCAGATTAATCAGATAAAGAACACTGGTTAGAATTACTTGGTGGAGACTCCCCAAAATACTGTGTTCCTAGATCCCAGTCCTGTACTGAATCAGAATCACCAAAAGTCGTGTGTTTACAATACCTGTATTTACAATAACTCTCTATGTGACAGCTCTCTGATGCATACACTTACGTCAGGAAATAGCCACTGATCTAAGAGAAGCCACAAATAGCAACAAATTTTATACCACTACAGAAGTTACTTAGATTGTTCTCATTTTGAATCCACTTTACTAATCAATATATGAGTATAAACTGGATTTGAAATCTGATTAAACAGCGTTTTAAGGAAAATTTCCATTTGTTTCCTTTGGATGTAATTAATAAAAACTATGAATGATCATGTCTGATAACTTGCCTTTTCCTCACAGTAAAAAGCTATATGTAATGTAAAAATTGTTCAGTGTGTATTTGTAGTAGCAGATATCTTATTGTTCCTTGTTTAGATATTCAATGGAATTTTCTTTGAATGATATTATTCATAGTTAATAAAATATAATTTTTAATAAAAGCATGACTAACTGGAATTAGAATCTTGTTTTTTACTTGAGTTCCCTATATTAGAACCTATTTACCTGTCAAATTATGGTAGTTTATAATAAAAGAATGATTAAAGGAGGGAACAAATAATGAAAAAGAGAATATCCTACAGAATCAAATAAACTGTATCATACTTTTGTATTTTCCTAGATGAAGTATATTTTGAACTTATAAGCAGACTATAAAATACCAGGAAAATAGAATGTTTGCTTTCTAGAGATTTCAATTTTTCTTCATAAACAGACTCTTTTTATAATCATAGAATCGAAAGAGACATTGATTGTTCCCACAACCTGGAAGTCAATGGATTGAAGCATATTTGACTAAACGCTGATTTTCAAGTATTAATTTTGTGAACAGTGGGTTGAATCAGATACAAAAATTTTTGTGAAGAGAAAAGTGTTTCTTGAGATGTTCAAGACAATGAATGACATAGAGATTGCTAGCGGTGTCTAGTCTAGGCACTTGGGTTCCTTCACAAAATAAACTTGTGGTGCTCATTTAGAATTCAGGTAGTTTCAAGGATTCCTGAGATTTAGTAACAGTAGCTCATTATGCTACATTAACTTTTTTTATGTGTGGAACTAGGACCTTGCACATGGTAAATGTGTACTCTGCCACTGTGCTATAGGGCCAGCTCTACTACATTTGTCTTTTCTGTCCATTTATATGTCTGTCTAAGCTTGTTTATAACATGTTAGTTTGTAGATACCAGTTGTTGTAATGCTTCTGTGCCATAGTAATGTATAGTAAACTGGAGCCTTTTCTATAGTTCTAACATATAATGTAGTCTTTGTTCCTATGTGTCTGCATGTATGTAGCAACATTTTAGAATCTTCCATTTGTAAAAGCACAGAGGAGTTGGCAGGAACGTGAATAACCTGTGTTATTCCAAACATTTCTCCTAGATGTGTGTGTATATAAATGGGTGTTATTTTTTTTTTTTATTTTTTTTTTTTTCCCGGCACCGGGGATTGAACTCACAGCCTTGCGCCTGCCAGGGCAGGCGCTTAAGCCACTGAGCCAAACTCCCAGCCCTGGTTTTTTGAGGCAGGGTCGCACTATGTAGCTCAGGCCGGCCTTGTGCTTGCGTTGTAGCCCAAGCCGGCCTCGAACTCACAACGCTCCGCCTACCTCAGCCTCCCGAGTGCTGGGATATAAATGGGTGTTATTAGTGGGCATGTTTTCACAGATGTGAGTGCCATGTGCAGGTGGGAGAAAGGTTGAAACCACTTCATTCAACTGAATGGACTTGGATAGTTTAATAGTGGGTGAAATATAGCCAGTTTTATTATTTGGCTAGCTCCCTAGCTCTTGTTTTAATTTTTGTTTTGTTATATTTTGTTTTTTTGGTACTGGGGATCAAACTCATAACCTCTCACTTGCTAGGCAGGCACTTGTGCTGCTGAGCTAAATCCCCAGCCCTCTTACTTTAATTTTTAAAGCAAATTTATTGCATATTAAATTACTCATTTCCAAATGATCGCTGATAAGAGTTAGGTGCAGTGCGCTGGACGTGTTTGATTTCCTGCTCATCTCTTGTGTTTCAGTTGATCAGCTCTATGAGCTCAGTAGCAGAGCACTGTCTCCCTTCCTTGCTGCGCACCTTGTTTGACTGGTACAGACGCCAGAATGGAACTGAAGATGAATCCTATGAATACAGGCCTCGATCTAGCACAAAGTCGAAGGGGTAAGGGGCTTGCTGTCTACTGTTTTACCTGTAATTGCAACACCTAAATGGAATGAGTGATAGTGTTATCGACTGAAGATTGATATTATTTGGTTTCTAAGCAAAGAGCATGGATTGCTTTCTGTATGAAGCCACCTGCATGCAAATTATTGGAAACAGGAAACTTTACATTTAAACTGCAAGAAGGTACCAATTAAACTAGATGCTGCTCTGCAGTGCCCACCACTGGGACAAGTCATACGAAAATTAACCTCAGGAGTGTTGTTTCAGTTCACTGGGGGGCTTTAGGTCATGGAAGTTGGGAAAAAGATTCAAGGAAGAAAGAATCAAACATTCAGTGTTATGACACTGAGACACTGTGGTGCTCCATTGCTGGAACTTGTCTTCTCTGCCTTCAAATTTCCTGGAGAAAACTTGGATTACATAGAATATCTGATGTGTTTCAGGTGATTTCTCATGGTTTGGTATTGGACTTTGATAGATGCCATTTGAATTTTCAACTTAGATTTATGAGAAAGTAACTTTATACTGTATTTTCATCTAAAAAAGTTATATACTCTTTTCAGTTCATAATAAAAAATTATGAAGCAGTGCTGTTTTCTCAATAAACTATAAAGTACTTTTCTTCTTACTAATTATTCTAGGTTAGGTTTAATTCATAATAACCAAGTATATGTATAAACATCCAAACTATAAAAAGGAGTGTATCATACATAGTAGGTTATTTAAAAACTCATATTCACAATCGTGTAGCTCACCATTCATAGTAGCAACAAAATAAGCAACATGAACATTTTAAAAACTCAGAGTTTTTCTCTTTTCAGTTTTTGTTTTTATTAGTACATGTTTTCAGTACTAATTTGGAGTTCTTGTTTCAGAGATGAACAGCAACGCGAAAGAGATTATCTTCTGGAAAGGCGGGACTTAGCAGTAGATTTCATTTTTTGTTTAGTATTAGTTGAAGTTCTAAAACAGGTAAGCACGTCTGTCTGCAAAGTCTGTAGTTCTTATGCTTTGCCTGCTAGGGGTTCATGTCACAATTTCTTTATTTAGGATGTCGTCTCTAAAATTACAGCCCACATAAACTAAATCCCTGTCACTTAACTGTGTGCCTTTCACTTGCCTGGGCTTTCCTACCTTGTGCGTATCTATACTCTCCATTCTTTTCACTTTCTATGCCATCCAAGGTATGAAATCTTGTTAGCAAAATGGAGCTGAGTGGAAATTGTGTTAACTATGGGCTTTTAGCTATAAATACATGCTGCCCGTCATTCAGCTACTTCAGTCCCTTTTACCTCCACTTAATTTCTCTTCTTAAGTCTGAAGCCTGCATTCCAACATGTAATAATTGTGCAGTTAGAGTTGAGGAATGGGGGTGATTTGATAAAAGGAGACTGAGTTGTCAAGTGTGAATGGGTTTCAGAGAAATGAAAGTACCTCAGATAATAAATGACTTATATTTCTTCATTCCACAAATATTAGAATACTTCCTGTGTGTTGGCATTGCTTTCGGCCCTGCACTCATGAGGCTACATCTGAATTTGATGGTTAAGAGATAAGTCTATGTTAGATAATGTCTCATATATTTTTACTATTCAAAATCAATATAAGGACACATTCAAAAATACCTATATGGATTTTGAAAGGTGTGTCTGTTTGTATGTGTTTTAAGCTTTTTAGTCTTTAAAAAATTATAGATCATTTGAGGAACCAAGAACATTTTACAGTTTTGAAAAAGAGAACTTTTAAAAATGTGTATTTTGTATATGACATAGTTAGGGAGTTTTTGTTTTATAGAACTGGATATATAACTATAAATAACAAAATATAAAAGCTAATTACTATTCCATTTTTGGCAGTCATTAGACTTTGAATTATATGAAAGTTCACATTTTGCTTTTATTTTTATATTACATGGGGAAAGACAGTTATTTCGTACTCTAAAATCTGCAAATAAAAATAATTTCAAGGAGCCGGGCGTGGTGGCTCACACCTTTAATCCCAGCACTCGGGAGGCTGAGGTAGGAGGAGCGTTGTGAGTTCAAGGCCAGCTTGGGCTACAACACAAGCACAAGGCTAACCTGAGCTACACAGTGCGACCCTGCCTCAAAAAACCAGGGCCGGGAGTTTGGCTCAGTGACTTAAGCGCCTGTCTGACAGGCACGAGGTTGTGAGTTTTGCCGCAAAAAAAAAAAATAATAATAATTTCAGGATGTAAAGGAATTAACTCAAAGATTAACATCACTTTAATTTACATAATTGTTTAAGGTTTTTAGTAGATGTTGGAAACAAATTTCCTCTGGGAGTTGTGCTAACAATCCCAGTTTTATTCCTGTGACTCCCAGTTTACCTGAGATGCTGACACCCTTAGACTGAAGAAACTGGGGCAGGAGGAACTAGCAGCCAGAAGTGGCCTTGGACCATGAGAAGACTTGGTTACCACTCTATCCTTGATACCTGAATTGCTAGTATGCTGTATATACATAGGTCACTTGAGTGCTTTTGTTAGCAACCGATTGATTTTTTTGCTTGGTTAGTTAGGAGTCTAGAGTTTCTCTTGCAGCCTGAGAAACTGCAGCCTTCCCACACAGACATCAGGCCCCACCATGATCCAGTTTCATGATGGCCGTTTCTTCTTTGTTTCCCATGATAGTTTCTTCCTAGTCGGTCTCTTCTCATCAAAAAATCATCCCTAAATACACTGGCTTTACAGCTTCGACTCACAGGCAAACTGTGGAGGTGTCCTTTACTTCCCCCCCTCCTCCCTATCCTCTCCCCTCCCCTTTCTCCCACTAGTCAAAATGGTGGTGGTCCTCCCCTTCCTCCTCCTCTTCCTTCTTCCTCCACAATGAAGATAGTTCTTCTGGTAGAAGAAGACATCAGGATCTATAAACTAAAGGACATTTTTTAGTAGGCTCTTTTTCAGGTTCACTGAACAGAGTGTCTTGTGACTCACAGTCTACGTGGATTTGAGGTGTGAAACACTGGCACAGTGGCTCTGATGACTCATCTTTGTCTTTGGTTCTGTCACCATGTCATTTCTACAACAGCAGCCTTTCTACTTGTCCTTTCCTCTCTTTTACCGTTACCTCCATACCACACATCAATGAAAACAAAGATATACTGTCTCTGAAGTCCTATGTGGAGGTTTTCTCCTGCAATAAAGGCAACTCTTTTTTAGCTTCTCTAAAACTAATAAAACTACAGAAAATGCAATAAAAAATCAATAGAGCTCTGTGAACTATCCTGACAAACTAACCCAATTTTCTTCTGTCAGAATGACATAGGGTTTAATAGACCCAGAGAATAATCAATGTAATATATCTTGAATTTAATAGGACTTCTGCTTTTGTCCTGCATAGTATACCTATGTTAAAATGGGATTCAGTTTTCTTTTTTTTTTTTTTTTTGGATGAGGCAGACCAGGATGTTGAGTGCTATTACAATGATGTTTCAGTATAAAAGAGTAAACTATTTCTTGTAGGTTAGTTCTTGACCTCATATATTATAAATTACTTGTTCCTTAGATAGCTTGTTATGCCTTTAACAGTATCTGCATGTTTAGTACTGGTCAATGTGTGTGAAGGATTATTATCTCCTTTGTGCCAGCCAAGCATTATTATAAACCCTGGGAGATGGACATGATAGGTATTAATATGAGCTGTTTCCTGCTGGCTGGGTGACACTGGCCAAGTTATTACCCATTAACTTTTCCCTGTCTATAACAAAGGATGGTCATAGTATCATTTTTGTAGACTCATGAGAATTAAATATGATAATGCCTTATACATGGAAAGTGTCCAGTAAATGTTATCTATTGTCTCCATTTTACAAATGGAATCGTTGTGGTAAACTTGTTGAACATTATAAAGTATTTCATTTTCTTGACTATGTTTTCTCCCTTTAATAATAAAAAATATTCTTATTAGTAAAATGAGAAAAAAAAATCAGGCGAAGATGACCAGTATCTTTTAAAATTCTAACCATAACAAGTAGATAAAAATTTTCTCTATTTAAAAGCAGTGAGGGCCTGGGATATAGCTCAGCGGCACAGCACCTGCCTGGCAAGTGCAAGGTCCTGAGTTCAATTCCCAGTATCACCCCTACAAACAATAAATAATAAATAAAAAACAATGAAATTGGAGATTGGGATATGGCTCAGTGGTCATATACTTCCATAGCATTCTCAAGGTCCTGGGTTCAATAGTACTGCAATCAATCAATCAATAATGAAATTAAATATTGTGATGCACTATGGTAACAAATTTTACTCAAGATGATAGAAAACATTTTTTTCAAAAAGTCAGGAAAATAGAGTAATAACTGACAGAAAATTATATTTTGTTGGTAGCAGTGACTTCAGAATGCATGATAAAGTCTGTTTAAACAGCAATATGACATTTAGAAAGTTTGAAACAATTTTAGATTTTAGACATACATTTATATTTTGACACAAACAAGAAGGTGGGAATCCTAGCTTGTGAGTCATTTCAGGCTCTTGGCTTCCTTTAACCAGTATTATTGTGACAGATCAGAAGATGTTATCAGTTTTGTGGAGCAAAACCGTAGCATTTTGGAATTCATCATTAGCATTTTAGATGCGGGTCAGGGGGCCCCAGAGCTTGTGGAGGGGGTTAGGCAGATTATTGCCATTCTGCTGTGCCGTGAATTTTTGTTCTCCATTGTGTTGCAGAGTAGTCATTCAGCTAATGAATGAATCTTGCTGACTGTCAGTATCCTTATCTTCACCTAATTTGGTTCTTTCTGGATGGATTAAGAGCAATGAATTTTGGGAGGTCGTGGCAGGAATCTGCCTTGGAAAAAAAAAGAGTATTCTGTACTGTAAGATTAAAGCTGCTTCTAAAATCACACCAGTCACAAGATGTGAAAGATTCCTGATGCTGAAGATGAAAATATTGCTGTACAAAAGTAGAACTTTTTCTCTTTGAACCGAAATGAAACTTTTCCCCTTTCTTTTGGAAGCGGAGTTTGAGATCTTTTTTTTGTTTTGTTTTGGTTTTTGAAAATAAGGGAAGAGGCTCTGTGCATCAGCCTGGGAAGACTCCTGAGGTGGCTATGGGGTTTGGCAGCTGTTCCTTTGTTCTTTTCTTGCTCTCTGTTCCCCACACCCCTATTTTGCACTCTATACTTTGTCCCCAACACCCTTGATGAGAGTGTCCTGCTTGGAACAACACAGCAGCATCTAGATGGCTTTGGTCACAGTCTAGTGGTGCCCTGCCCCCAGCACTACCTTGATCCCGTGTCCCTGGGAAGCAGATAATGGGATGGGGATGAGGGGATGCTGGTCCAGCCCAGGAAGTGATTCACAGTCTCCAAGCCTGCGCTGTGTACTATGTGGTGGTGACCTGCTGCCTAGTGAAGCCATGAATGGGCACTTTGAAACTGCTTTGCCACATGGACACCAAGCACCTTGCATTAAAAGATAGGGCTTTGGAACTTTTCAAAAGAAAAAACGTAAGCACAAAGAACAGAAGCAATTATTGAAGACTACTGCTTCATCAAATATGTCTGAACTGAGAGTGTCATACTTAGTCATTAACCACATTACTAAAGCTAAGAAATCCTTTTCTATTTGGTGAAGAGTTGATCCTGCCTGCTGCTGAGGACATTGGTCATGAACTTTTATTAGGAGAGGCTGCAATTCAAAAGGTGGCTGGCGTAGGTTCCTCTTTCAGCTGTCACCAAAAGTAGATGGAGTAATGAAATACAGACGATATTGAGGCACAGTTGTTAGGATTAATAAGTCACTGTGGTATGTAATCCAAATTGACAAGTCTAGTGATGCTGACAACAAAGCAACAGTGCTTGTTTTGGTGCAGCGTATCTCTCAGTAGGAAATGCACAAGGATATGTCACATGCACTTTTGTTTCCAGCCAACACCATAGATGGAGGCAGAGCACACACTTACCTTATATACAGAAGTGAGGTAGCTTTCTCCAGGTAGATCACTGGACAGAGTTTTTGAATTATGACTGCTACTCTGAAGATATCTTTTATTTCATATTATATTATTTTATTTTATTATTTATTTATTTTATTTTTTTGTGGCACCAGGGATTGAACTCACAACCTCGCACCTGCCAGACAGGCACTTAAGCCACTGAGCCAAACTCCTGGCCCTAGTTTTATGAGGCAGGGTGGCGCTATGTAGCTCAGGTTGGCTTTGTGTTCTCATTGTAGCCCAAGCCAGCCTCAGACTCACAACGCTCCTCCTACCTCAGCCTCCCAGCCTCCCGAGTGCTGGGATTAAAGGCGTGCGCCACCACGCCCAGCTCTGAAGATATCTTTTAGAAAACAGTCATCACTGGCAACCCATTTCGGTGACTCAGAATGGGCTGCAAAAGTTGGTAATTTGGATGACAAATTGCCAACTCAACAGTCTCAGTCCATCAGTTCAGGAGAGAATGGCAACCAGTCAGCAGGTAAAATGGATGCATTCAAAGCCAAACTGAAATTTGGGAGATAATAAGTGAACACTGGAAGTTTTTACCTTCCTCTTTTGTTAGTATATTTTTGTGATACATAGTAAATACATTCACCCTGGGGAACTGGTGCATACATATATTGCATCTTGATCCTTTTTACTTCCCCTTCGTCTCTCCTCTCTCCCCCCTCCTCTCATCTGCCTCCTGTCTTCAAAGGATTAACCGTTATAAACCTTTAGCCTTTGCGTAACTATTATACTTTATATTTAATATCCTTTTGCATGTAGCATATGTTACTAAATCCTAAAATCAATAAAGCTCTAAATCTGAAAATAAAGGGAGAAATGAGGACATAAAGAACATCTGAACACTCTGATAATGTTCATTAAGTACAATTCTTAGATGTTATGCATTTTTCCTTTCTAAAATTTAATCATATTTTTTAGAGTTCTGTTTCTCTCATTCTTTGCTAACTGAAATATGATAAAATCGGAAGTTTTCTTTCCTCATGTTTTATTTCTTAAGTGCATTTTCATTTCTCTTATCTCAGAACAGCCTTGTCAAGCTATTGCAAGTAGTGTAAACAATGCATATAGAATGTATAGCTAGTTACTGGCACACAGACACAGCACTGATGGTGGTATTACTGCAGAGCATGCAGTTGTTCCTGGGTGTCCACTAGACGTCACGCATGACCGATACAAGTGTAGCATACTTGAAAGAAGCTACAGGTATAGATTACCTTGTGTGTTCACATCTCTTTCCTGGAGTATACCAAACATCCCTATGGGGGAAATTAATGCAGTAAAACCACAACACGGTACAATAAGTGAGGTACAAAAAAAATTACATAAAATGCTGAGTTGCATTTTTTCAAGGTCACTGTAATATCTAGTATAATTTATGTGCTCAGCACCATGAGTTCTGGCAAAACTTCTGAAATCTTGCTGTTCCATTCAAATGCATTGCACTCCCTGGCTCAAAATTACTTCACAGTGCCAGATGTCTGCTCCTGTTTTGTTTTGTTGTTGTTGTGTGTGTGTGTGTGTGTGTGTGTGGTGCCGGGTACTGAACCCAGGGCCTTCTCTATGTCAGGTAAACACTATACCACTGAGCTATATCCTGCAGCCCAAGAAAGAAAATTAGTCTTCATAGCATACAAGAAGGTAATCGAGTTTTTACATGTTACAACATTTTTATAGAGGGCCCTTCCCAAACCTCGTCACAGTCCAGGAAGTTTATATTTGTAATCCCAATGGAAAGTTATTGGGATTCTAGTGAGTTAATTCCAATCTACCACTTCTAGTGCAACTCACAGTGTAGATAGAGACACAGTTATGTGTCCAAGATGGTGGGGAGCCAAGGAGGTCCTAAGTCTAGCTAGGGTGATGGCTAACCAAGACAAAGGCCCCGACCCAAGGCCGAATCCAGGTGTTATTAATTCTCAACGAAGGGAGTAGCTAGGGGAAGAGTGAATGTGAGAGTAGTGGGAAGTACATGAGTATTGTGAGCTAGGAGAATAAGCAGGCCTGAAATCACCTCTGCAGTATGCAGAGAGGATGTGCAGAAAGAGTAATCTGCGTAACATGATTTGCAGTAGTATCTAATGTTTTGGGGTCAGTGCTTCAGCTCTGATGTGTAATTTTTTATGCCTTGGGAAGTCATAGCCTCTTATCTTGAGGCTCCACAGTGTGGAACTTGGCTCTTCCTCCTGCCTGGCTCACGTCTGCTTTTTGGGAGCTAGGGGGCAGGGCAATATTGACCTGTCTTGCTTCAAAGACTGCATATTAGCACCTCGGTTAGACCGATTTGCATTTCTTAAAGCCAATTGAAAGGATAAGAAAAAGTTGTAAGCCAGCACTGTACATATCAATACATGGATATATAGGACCAGGTTTAGCTGAACTGGAAATAATTGCTCTTCTTTCGTCTAGGTGGTCCTCCGTACATTTTATAAAGCAAATTTTCTTCAAGTTGCAGTACTGGAAGTTTAGCCCAGGACCTTGCACATGCTGGGTCAGTTCCCTGTCACTGAACCACATCCCCAGCCACTGCTCTGTTTTCAGTATCTGTGTGGTAATAACATGGCTAAAGGAAACTTTGAGAACCAGCAGGGTGGTTCCTATAACCCTCTTGCCTTGGGGCCTGGTTTATCGGCCCAATCAGGGAATACCAGGCTCACAGGATATGAGGGTTAGGCCTCCCTTCTTGCTACCTCAGGGTGGGTCTCCAACCCTTCCCTTTCCTGGCGCAGCCACCATGATGTCCTCTAGTCATTTCATCTACCCTGCTTTCCCAGGAGGTGGCAAGGGTGAAAGGACAGAGCCCGTCTCCAGTTGTAACATGCTGAATTCGCCTTCTCTCTCTGGGCTAATGAGGACAGGGTTTTAAACTAGAGAAAGCAGAAATGTACTCATGTTTACATAGTGAGTAAAAAGAGAAGCTTTGGTTGGATTAGACTAATCCAAAGTCCATAGAGTGTCTATATGTTATCATTATAATGAAATTTTATTTGTACTCTGAAGGTTTAGTTATAGTTTACTTAAGATAATTTGTGTGACTTGGTGGAACTCTAAGGGAACACTTGGGGATAATAGTTTGTTTAATCTTAATATGAGATGAGTAGTGTGATCCTAAAGAGAAGCGTGCAGGATAACAAGTGATAGGTTGGCATGTCTTTACTTCATTGGCCAACTAGTATTTTGAAATTTCCACATCGGTAAAATATAATTGTTAAACTTTATTAATGATGAAATGTGTTTTCCTGTAAGCTAATGATATTGCTCAGTAGTAGACCACTTGCAAGGCCCTGGATTCTAGCCCCAGCACTGGGAGGTAGGGGGGAAACGAAAAAGTTTCTTATAGACCAGTTATAAAATTTCTTGCTAAGTATTCCTAATTGCTAGAGAAATTCTGGGTTTAAATTTTTAGCTTTAGTCCTGAGTAATGGTCAGGAACTAGGAAGAAGTGACACAGAGCTTTTATGTCTCTTCCAGAATCTCTAAATTCTTGAACTTTATTATGTAGAATAAATTCAGATTTTGACCCGTTACTCACATGAGGTTTTGGAAGCTCAGTTTCTCTAAACTGCTGAGTACATTCGTCTTTTCTGGACCCTCAGGGTACTGTGATTAGTTCTCTATGACCTAGAAAGGTGGAATAGGATGCTGTTTACTTACTCCCCCGTCCTGTTTTGTTACCAGGTAGCACAGGGATCTCCTCCCACACAGTGCAATTTCTTCAGATTGGAGTCTGGGTCTAGGCCTTTAGCACAGGCTGCTTCTAGGAAATGTGAGATGAATGCTCTTTCTGATCCCTTTATGGTCAGCAACGCATATGGAGTCATTGAGCCAAAATGAAGTCACCCCCTTTGTGAAATAAAGACATATCTGCTGCTTGGCAGAGTATTTCAAATGATACCAATGTCTGTCCCTCCCTCCCCACCCCCTGAGTTGGGTCAACTTAGTCACCTTCTCATTGTGATAAATGTATTTTTTTAGATTATAGTTCGTTTACTTTTTCTCTTAATCACTTAAAAAAATAATTATTATTCAGAGCTAAATTCAGTCTCACTTTGATAGACTCCTGACTTACTTTTGATCATTATTCAAGAAATAAGTGATCATTTTAAACCCTTCATTAGAGCCTTAAACATTTTGACCAGCTCTGCTTACAATTGCGAATTTCTTTTTCTATCCAGTTTGTAGCTTTCTTAGTTTTTCTAAAAAATACTTCTTGTACAGTTTTACCTTATTGATAGAATTCTACAATCTGTATTGTCAGATTTCTTTTTGAAAATGTGAAACTCCTGCATTTTTTCACATGGTACCCCTGGTCCACAGAATTGGATAAATCTCGATCCCGATTATAGACTCACTGCCATCATTGATCTCTTCATGGTTACCTATGTTTTTGTTTGTTTTACATGTAGTGCTTGGCAGCACACTCCCAGAGACTGTTGGGGACTAGAATTTTGATATAATTTAAGCCATAATTATGTGAATTTCTCATGGTTTACCTCCTTGCCTCCACCTTACCATTACACTGACTTATATGTTAATTATTCCTGTAACGTTAGAAAATGTTACGCATGTTTGAATTGTTAGTGTATTAACCTTTCCTTGCTTTCAAGCTTTCCAAAAAATATTACCATACTGTTTACTATCCTCTAGGACATATTTGAAACTCCAAATGATGTTACTAAGATCAACCCATGAGATGTGGGCTGTGTTATTTTCTTAGTCATGTAGTTGCTAGTACAGAAGGTGGGTGTTGTTATATCCTGTTGAGTTTAATGACTGGAGCCCTGCAAATTGTATTGACAAAAACAGATTCATAGGTAAAAAGATGCATTGTATATGATATGGAGTCATTCATAGAAAAGAAATGAAGACTCAAAAAAGGGTCGTTCCATTTTAACAAAGAATAATTGAGTCATAAAGAAGAGATAATACAAAAGGGTTTGGGCTTCTACAGGTAGTGGATTATGGGAAGGAAAATATATGGGGGAAACTAATGGAAGACAGGTTGGAAGGTAGAGCTCATTGGTACAGACCTATCTTGCTACTGAGTCCCCGTCTCCAGTTCTTCTCATCAGTGTCTTCCTGGAGATTCTGGAGAAGACCTCTACATCTGGTTCAGGTGGATTCTTCCAAAGTAAAACCCACACACTGCCTTTAGGCGAAAACAGAGAGGAAGCTTTTCTTATACGGACCATTTTGTTAGTTATCTTCAGCGCAAAATAATCCATATCCCAAAATAGCATTCTAGGGTGACATACTCTGATCCATTTCATGATTGCACACTGCGTGTGAATTGCTTCACATTCTCACTAATGGTGTATACCAAAACACACTCATTTACAATGTCTGTACGATTGTGTATTGTCAGACTTAGTTTTTTCCATTGAATAGTTTTAATATGATATTTTGTATATTTTCATTCTCTTTGTTACTAAGAAATCAACATCTCTTATCTGTATGGTTTTAGAAATAAGTCGATAATTGAGTTAACTAGTTGAAATGTTGTGAATATTCATCAAAATCCAATTAGCACTTCTTGCTCACGTGATACACATATACATAATAAATATAATATATATATGTATTTTAATTTCAGATTCCTGTTCATCCTGTACCTGACCCCTTAGTCCATGAAGTTTTAAACTTAGCTTTTAAGCACTTTAAACATAAGGAAGGGTAAGTAACATGCTAACTTGGGATTGTTACTTTGTTTTTTTCTCGATTTTTTAAAAAATTTTTATTAGTACATGTTTACAGTATGTAATGATTACGTTTATCATGAGGAATTGGTACATGTACATAACATGTCTTAATCCTTTCTTTTGTCCTCATACCCCACTCCCTCCCTCCCTCCTCCTTCCAAATCTTGGTCCCCTTCCCATTTCTAAAAGCTCAATTTTCATTTTCTTCACTTTTTAAAAAATTCCCTTTCCCTTTCCTCCCTCCTCTTCCCTCCATCTCTTGTTCCCTCATCCATTTAAAAAGATCCCTCTGCTTCCTATTTATCTATCTTCTATTTTGCTAATTATTTGTGTATATATTTTTGGGTTTTTCACTAAGGGAAAGCATGTGATACTTAAGCTTGTATGTCTGATTTATTTCATTTAATATTATGGTCCCAAGGTGCATCCATTTACTGATGACTGCCTCAAGTTTATCCTTCTTTATGGCAGAGTAGTGCTCTGTTGTGTATAAATATCACATTTTCTTTATTCGTTCATCTGTTGATGGGCATATAATCTGTTTCTTTAACTCTTATAAATTGTGCTGCTTTAGCAGAGCATGGTGGTGCATGCCTTTAATCCCAGCACTCAGTAGGCTGAGGCAGGAGGATCCTTGTGAGTTTGAGACCAGCCTGGGCTACAAAGTGAGTTCAAGGCCAGCTTGAACTGCACACAACCTGTCTCACAAACACAGGGCTGGGGATTTAGCTCAGTGGCCTAAGTGCCTGCCTGGCAGGTGTGAGGTTGTGAGTTCAGTCCCCGGTACCCCCCCAAAAAATTGTGTTGCTATAAACATGGACATACAAGTATTCTAATACGGTGACTTTTCTCCACAGACGACATCGAGACTACCTAAACATAATTTATATTATTGATCATTTGTTTTTAGAGTTCAAAACAATTATTTTCCCGTTTCTTTTGAATCTGCACAAAAAACTTACAGAAAGATTTTGTAAAAATAAGTCCTAACACTATAGAATGGATTTATAACAATGAGCAGGTTGAAATTCATGACAAATTAAAACCTAGACAGAAGAAAATTCATGGGTTTAGCCTATAAATGAATATTCAGAAAAAATGTATAATACTCTGGTAAGAAATGTTTAATTTATTAAGGAAGAGCATTTGTAGAAACACTCAGTGAATCTTCTGTTTGTTCTGTTATCTTAGATATTCAGGAACCAACACTGGGAATGTGCATATCATTGCAGATTTATATGCAGAAGTGATAGGAGTTCTTGCCCAATCAAAGTAAGTTCTATAAATCATTGATTTTTTTTTTTCCCCCTTGCTTTGTGCATTAGAGTGCTTCAGTACTAACTGGTACAGAAGACACCGATAGCTTTAGATATACTGTTTTGCCTCTGAGTTATTAGAAAGCCCCCTCTGCCTTTTATTACTCCCTGCTGTGTTCCCAGTGGCTCCGTTGAGTATCCATTCCTCAATTGCATAGCTTGTTTTAATTTATTTGAGGTTTTCTATAAATGTCTGAATCAAGTAAGTCAGAAGTTACCAAGACTAGTCAGGACATTTCCTTCTTCCCTATTTTTAATAATTCTCTGAGAAGTGGTTTTTAAAATCTTATTTTTAGAATTCTTCATAGAACCAGTAATTACTTTTATTACTTTCCAGTTAACTGCTTTTATTTCTGAAATTGCAATGCAGTGTCTTCTAATCATTTTATTTGTTTTAATACTAAACAGTATTGAATAGGAAAAGGAAAGAAGGGAGGAAGGAGGAAAGGAATGAAGGAAGGAAGAATAAAGAAAGAAAGTGAGAGAAGCAATAAGAGATGACAGAAAAGAGAGAAAGCTAGGATTACTCCATTGTCATTAGGAGTTAAATTCACTAAGTTTTATTGAATCATCATTTAGTAGGCAGTAAAGTATGTTTAGAAACTTAGGGTTGCTACAAAAGCGCTGGGAGATTTTGGATTTCCTTTTGTTGTTCCCGGTGGCAGGGTACACTGAAGGTATAAAACAAGTGGGGAGGTATAAGGAAAGAGTTTGAATCTCATCTGTAAGTTTTCTGTGATTGTAATATCTAATAATTTTTTGAGAATTTAGTAAGAAAAACCCCTTCAATTCTAATATTATTACAGTGGAAAGATCTGTATCCATTTTCTAAATATTTTCTTATTAAAATGCTAAAGAGTAATTTGAGGTAAAATGGTATTCTCCAGGACTCCAGTCAAAGTAGACAAATTATACTTCCTAACATTTGTCTGTATTTTGTTATTATGTGATTTTCTATTTTCCCTCACTGTAGTCGGTAACCATTAGAAGTATGCCTTACTTTGAATCATTTTAATTCTCAGGCAGTGGTTTCCCTAATATTAATAATAAATTTTTAGTCATTTTATAATAAGAGAAGGATAATTATAATTGATCACTGAACTATTAGCTATCTTTTTCAAATGTAAGCAAAGAAATATTTACCAGTCTTCACAATTGTGATGACTTAAATCCAGGACTGGATTTGCATATGAAAATCCTCTTGTTTCTGTAGCTTATTCTCATTATGAGACCTGTATCCTCTCTTTCTCTCTTCAGTTTTTCTGCAGTGAAATGAGATAGTAATTTTAAGAGATAATTAGTATTATTTGTTGGTTAATCTCTTAAATAAATGTATGGTCCCAAATCTGCTCTCTATGTAACTCAACACAGATTTTTAAAATAATCTTAAAAATTGGAGATAATCTCAAATGACTTGATCTTGATCATTTTATTACGATTACTGGTAAAAAAAAAATTGTAATGGTACCATATTGATTGCATCAGAGAAATAAATAAACCTGATTATTTCTCCTTCATAAACTCTTAATTTTACAGTAAACCAACATCAAATTTAGTATAACCATTTCACTTTCTCCTGTGTGCTTTTCTGGTCATTTTGATGAGGGCAGAGGATATTTGGACAACATGCATTTTTACTTCACCTTAAAGATCATGTAAGAAATTAACGCTTTTAGTTCACATCAAGTTATGTCTTCCCAAATATTAAAGGTTTCAGGCTGTAAGGAAGAAGTTCGTGACAGAATTAAAAGAACTGCGACAAAAGGAACAAAGCCCACACGTGGTACAAAGTGTCATCAGTTTAATAATGGGAATGAAATTTTTCCGGGTGAAAATGTACCCTGTAGAAGATTTTGAAGCATCTTTTCAGTTTATGCAGGTAATATATCTCCTTGGTGGTAGTAATTAGAATTAGCCCGGCAGTGATTGTCCTTGTTCTTTATAACTCTTTAGAAAAAACAAAATTACATTAGTTCACAGCATCATTAATTTCTTATTCCAAGTGTTAAATTCTCACAAGTTTTGGAATTACTTTCATTATTAACATGAGGGTGCCCTGACGTTAGGTTTTGGTAAAATAGAGTGTTCACAAAATCTTGCTGCTACTGCAGATTTTTTAACCTTTCATCTTCTGTTAATCTTTTTTCTCTTCAAGGAATGTGCTCAGTATTTCTTAGAAGTAAAAGATAAAGATATAAAACATGCACTTGCTGGTTTATTTGTGGAGATTCTTATCCCTGTAGCTGCTGTAAGTATATAGGATTTTATGCCATTCATATGTCATACAGGGGCCATACAATGTTATACTTTGATTTCTTACATGTGAACTTGCCAGGAAGTAAGCAGGGGCCTTCAAAAGGTTCACCTTATTTGTTCCTATGGGGAGGGGGACAGTTTTGTTTTGTTGATTGATGTATAGTATTTTGCATATCATTTCATAAATTTTGTTTGGTGGTCAGATAGTTCCAGCCCCCTTTACTGTAATCTTGGCTAGAAATAGAAATTTATTACTTTGTTTTTGTTTTTGTTTTTTTGAGAGTTCAGCAGCAATCCTCCTGTCTGAGCCTGTCAAGTGTTGGGATTACAGGTGTGTGCTCTACCACACCTGGTGAAATTAATTACATTGCTAGTATTCAGATTTTATTATGCTTAAAATTTCAAAAAATAAATTTATTTTCATGTTGTGCAGTTGAACTGTCTTGGATTTCTATTGCTTTTTTCTCCCTTTTTTGGTACAGAGGAATCCAAGGCCTTTACACTGAGCTACATCCCCATCCTTTTTTGTTTTTTATTTTGAGACAGAGTCTCACATTGTTGCCCAGGCTGGTCTCGAGATCTTCCTGCCTCTGCCTACTAGAGTGTTTAGGTTACAGGTGTGTGCCACCATGACTGGCCTTGGCTTTCATTTTTAAACTTTGAGTTCACTGACTTGTGACCTGTATGTTTAATGAACTGATTCATAGTATTCTATTCATTGCTGTTTTTGGAGCACGTTTAGAAAAGGTGGACAAGAATAGTAAGAAAAATTAAGAATTTAAAATAGTAATATCAGAATCGTTGGCATGATTTTAACCTGTCTTGAATATTTCCTTAGAGTTCAATATATATTTTTTTAATGAGGGCAGACAAAAGTCATGAATTTAAGTCTCCAAGTGGTTCGAGTGGTCCCACTCGCCCTCCCGTGCCAATGTTAGCTGTCAGTTTGTAAAACCACCTCATTCCTACACTGCCATCATTAGCAAATCTACTCCCTTTTCTTTTCCTAGAAAGGGTTTGAATTATCACTTACTCATCACAATTGTTTTGTGTTCCCCTTGCAACCTGAGAATCTTTTGTATGTGTGGTGGGGGGGAGAAAGAATCTTGCTAGTCTTAAGTTTTAGTTTTTAAGGAATTTAATCAAAAGGAAGTGCTTGTAGAAAGAAAACCTCTTCATAATAGTCCATTCTCACTGGCTTGCCATTCCTTTATGCCATGTTTGCTTTCATGCCCAGGTTTATCCACGTGCTAGGGCTTTTCTGTCCCAAAACCTGGGTCCTTTAGCAACCAAAACCTGTTTCACAGTAATGGCAGCTAGCAGTTTGAGGTCGGGGGTCGCAGGATGGTCCTTTCTGAGGGCTATGAGGAAGAACTTGCTCCGTGCCTCTTGCCTGGCTTCTTGTGGTTTGCTGAAGATGGGTGGCCTTCCTGGGCGGGTCAGAGCCGCATCCTGATGCCTGCCTCTTTGGCATGAGGTGTTCTCCATGTGTCATGTTGAATTAAAGACCCCCTCAGCCTTCCCTGACTAATGTGATCTACAGTGCCTTTCCCCACATAAGGTCACATCCGGAGGTCCTTGCAGTAGGGGTTCATCATACGAACTTTGTGGGGACATAATTCAGCCTATGACCCCTGGGCTCTGCATAGGAACCTCTTGCCTGCAACACTTGGCCTCTCTAGTAACTGCGGCCCTGTTCTTTGCCTGGC
Source organism: Dasyprocta punctata (assembly GCA_004363535.1). NCBI lineage: Eukaryota > Metazoa > Chordata > Mammalia > Rodentia > Dasyproctidae > Dasyprocta > Dasyprocta punctata. The sequence continues at coordinate 10,628 of RJWM01000138.1, read as the reverse complement.
AGGCTTCTGGTTATCGTATGTATTGTATTCATTCATCACATGTACTGAGTGTCCTCTGTGTGTCAGGGCCTCATCCATACACAGGAAGTACAGCAAACAAGATAGGGGGACAGGGAGGACTTGCTGCTATTGTAGAACTTACTTCTAATGCCGAAAACAGAAAATAAACTAGGATGTAAAATATGTGGAATCTGTCAAACTGCAGCCAGCACTGTGAAAAATCTGTAAACAGGGTGAAGGAGACAGTAAAGATTACCAGAGAGTTGAAATATTGATTAGAGTGTGATTGGGAAAGACCACCATCTTTAAAAAGATGGTGCCAGTTGAACAAAAATTAAATGAGTGAATGAGGAAGAGTTGGTACATCTGGGGGAAGAGTATCTCAGAAGGAACAGGCGCGGATGTCCTGAGGCATGGCCATGGCTTTGAAGTGTTCTCGGGACAACAAGGAAGCTGTTGTGCCTGGTCCCACAGACAGAGGCAGGGCAGTGACAGATAAGACCAGAAAGGTTAAGGAGGCGTCTGATGCAGTGTTAGGTTTAAGACTTGGCTGGCTTTAGCACTGATGCTGCTTTGTCACGGAGATTCTCCAAAGGGACCCTGTGAGTGCTCCAAGGGCTCCAGACAGCCTTCTGTCCCAGCTCCTAGCAGACTGGACACCACCTGCTTACTTACCAGTGTCTGTTTGTTCACACAGAACTGGAACCAGGTTTATCTTATTTGTTTAATCCTGGGTCATTAGGTACATTATAATACTTCAGTTCAGATATCAGTGAATTATTAACTTATTTCAAACTACATGGAACTCACTTGTAATCCTTCTAGAGTTTAATATTTGTAACCATTTTCTTTCTGTTTGTGTTACCGCTTCACCTAGGCTGTTAAAAATGAAGTGAATGTTCCCTGTTTGAAGAATTTTGTGGAGATGCTCTATCAGACTACTTTTGAACTGAGCTCCAGGAAGAAGCATTCCTTGGTATTGAGAAATATTTCAAACCTTTGCAATATTTTAATGGGGACTTTTAGTCACTGATTTGGGGATTTAGTGGAGATTTAAGAGAATTACAGAATTGCCCAAATGCAGTACAAGGGAAGATTTTACATACCGTGTTTTGTCCTGCTCTATTTTAAACTATATTCTTGATTTTATTACCTCTGTATTTAAGAGGTTACTCAGAATTTCTTCTAGATATTTACCTGTCTTGACAGGTGCTTTGTATTGTATGGGAAAGATTGAATGTAGTCTTATATTAAGAACAATTTCCCTTATTTTTATTTTACATTATAGTAAATTATATTCCAAAGTGTTAGATTTTTTTTTTTTAGGAACCATTCTCTGATTATATTTCTTCTATGCCGAGATTGAAGGCATTTTTTTTTTCTGCTTCATCTTCCACTGCACCTTACATTTGGAGAAAGCTGAAACAGTTTGACACCTCATACTTGTCAATCTAAACTAGAGATATCATAAATGTTGATTATGCCAGACAGTGAGCTTAGTACTTTGGGTTCTTTTGTCTTTCTGTAAGCCTCACAACCCTGTAGAATATTTGTGATTTCCATTTCCCACTCTAAATGTTTGGAAACAAGGGCTTGGAGCGCTTGATGTGGCTCCTGAGTCACACACTGGGAAATAGGAAGCTGGCTCTTCTGTCCTGTGATCTTAAGGCCCATGCTCCTAACCACTCTACTAGAGGAGGAACAAAATGGAGATGACAGCCAAGGAAGTGTTCCTCTAACATTCTTTGTTAGATTATCCTGTGAGACTATGTTTCTATTTAGAAATGGGGAAACTGTATAAAGAGGGGCTTTTAGATTATTTGTCTATGAGAATAAACGAAAAAATTATTTGCAAGTTCGGTGCTTTTTTCATGAAACATGTTAATTCTCTTTTTCTGTATCTCCTGTAGGCTTTATATCCATTAATTACCTGCCTTTTATGTGTCAGTCAGAAACAGTTTTTTTTGAATAACTGGCATATTTTCCTACAGAACTGTTTGTCACATTTAAAGGTAAGATGTGATTACATTTCTGTCCTGTGACTATTAAAATATATGTTCATTAAGCATATACATTGAATAGTGTGTAATAAAATTTTCCTTAACCATTGGTCTATTTGAATAATGCTTTGCCACATTCTTTTTCATATTTTGACTTTATTTCTTCTCTAAGGAATCATGAACAGAAACGAATAAACTTAATTGAAATTATGGTTTGTCTTAACAAATGCAAATGTGTACATTTTCAAGGATCATTGTTTATATTCTTTTAGATCTAGCAATATTTACTAATAATTCTTTAAGAATTATAAAAATAAAATTATAAAGTATTAATTTCACAAGACGCTCCATAAATTGACTTTGTCTTTTGAGAAAATTCAGAAGTATGGCTCAAGACCAAATAATGTGAAAAATGCTTTGCTAAGAAAATATCACAAAAGTCACGTTCAATCTAATTCTGCCCAATTAAATCAAAAAGTGTGCTGCTGGTTCCACACAGATATAAAAGTTCCTACAGCAGTCATGTCTTAAATACAGGCATACATGTTACTAACACACTGGGACCTCCATTGTCATTGTCTCTTAGCACTGATAACAAAACTGTGAGAGCTAAAATCATTTTCTTCCTAGGATGCTCAAAGCAGGGTGCTGTCTTTTTCTTTGGATAGGAATCAGCGTCTGACACAGAAGGCAGGAACATTCTTCATCTGGGTGTCATGTGCATGTTCTGCAAACACTCCTTTGGTATAATTAGATGAGTCTATGTGACTGTTTGCTTATAAGCTACAGAAACATTGCAGACAGGGCGGTTCCTTTCCTGTTGTTCCTCTGAGTTATATTTGCAACTGAAACCTTGCAGTTTGACAGTAGTGAAACTGAGTCACAGATAGATTAAATGACCTGTCTCTGGCTCTGGTTCCTTGTGGTATTGTGAGAAAGTAGGACTGCTTCTTCATATTTCAGGAATGATCCACTGGATGTGATCCTGTATGTCTTTTTCATTAATATATAACATTTTCAAAACTGCTTTGATTTCTTAGTAAGGTGTACAGCATCTATAAGACTTTGAAAAACATTTTTGTCTATTTTCCTCTTAGATATGCATTGATATTATTCATATTTGGATGAGAATTGATATAGCCTATGTGCTTTATTTATGAAAATTCCCAGGACTAAATCAAGCTGACTAGATTCTTTATGTCTTGCAACCAGGAAAGAAATTTAATTAACTACATTGTACTTGTTTCTGTCCTTATTTTGATAATTCATACAGATACAGGTACTAAAAGGGAATGGATCATTTTCTGGGTAGTATGATTTTTTTTCATACTTTCAATAAAATATTTTAAGACATGCATTTAAGTGTTTCTGGAAGATTGCTTTGTTTCATGACAGTTCATACCTTTCTGTTGCTTGTTGGGATTTTTTTATATATATATATATATATATACGTTTCCACCTAACATTTGCAATACTTTCGCAGTACTTTTAACTTTTTTTTCTTTTTTGTCTTAAGGCTTTCATTTAAAATGCTCTGTTTTCTTTGAACACTTACCTCCTGTTAAAGATGTCTGGCATATTGTCCATTTTCATTAATGGCTGTATCAATCTGCCAGACTAAAGGAGATAAGAGCCACTTAGCATGAATATTTGGAATATAATTGTCTTGGCCATTAACCCTTAACTTACATTAAGGCTCTATTCAGCAGAAATTTTACAACTTGGCTCCTGTTTTAAATCTTAGATAATGTGGCTGCTGTGTGTAATTGAAGCAGAGAGCTTTTAGCATTCGAGGAAAAATTATGCTAATTATCTGGTGTATATTAGGATATATTTCTTTTACATTTTGGAAAAATTGATCCAAGATAAAAACATTACTTAATTGATTAGTAACCAATAACTTTACATGATTCAAGTAATCCTTTGATTAAAAAAAAATTTAAAAAACCTTAAGCAATTTTTTCCTTCTTAGACCAACTCCTTTTCAGGACTGATTTTAATTAGTATTTAGTGCATGTTAGATTCAGTCTGTCAGTTAATTTGTACTGTTCCTGAGGCTGAAAGAATTTAAATAAGTGGCCCATGTTTAGGAAGACAGTAAGAGAGACAGCTTTGCATCTAGATCATTTTGTAACTCTTACTCTTTCTGATCCACCATATTGTTTTTGAATGTATTATAAAGAATGTTGCTGTACTAAATATTTTAAATATTTTGGGTATATTATTGGGATATTAAAAAGACTCTAGAGTCATAAGAATAAATTATGATTTTAATATCACACCAATTTTTAGATTGATGATACAAAAACTTGGCTTTATTCCTATATGCCCATAAATAATGTGTGAGAGTATCATTTTATTGCCACTGAAGTTAAACTTTTTAATTTTGTCCCAAACAGAATTTGGTAGTTTCCCATTCTTTTATATCAGTTTATGTGCTTATATGAAAAGGGAATTTAATATTTCTGAAGAATTATTAAGAAAGAGGAATAAGAATAGTTGTATAAAAATAATTTGGAGATTTTTTTTTTTTACCCCTACAGCCTATGCTTATTTTCTTTTAAATATTTCAAGTTGTTTCAACTCAGGTGCAGTGCTTTAAGAGGAAAAATTAGAGAGTTAAAAACTTAATTTTTTTTTTTTCTGGTTTGAGTATTGTAGGTGTATCCTATGATGCACAAGTCATGGGATTTTTTTTTTTTTTTCTCCCCATGGTTTCTGGCCACTGTCTTGGAAATTTAAAATTTCTTCTAAATAGAGACCTTGGTGAAGAGCTGTCTTGTTTTGTGCTTATTTTCATCTAACATGCATGTGCTGCATCTCATGTTTATGTTTGCTGTCTCACATTGCTTTATTTAGATGCCATCTAACAACAGTATCAGAAAACAAATAGAAACACTCCAGGTGAGTTGTGTTGGCATTACAAAGTTAAATACTGCTTTGTTTCCTTAAGTGTGGCATTCGTTTTTTTCCTTTACCCATTGTTGCATTGCATGTCTGATGTACTTATTCCAACCTGCTTCCAGTACTGTAAAAGAAGTGTAAAGCACCGGCAGGAATGGTATTAATGTAGCCCCAAGAAGATGGATTTAAGGAAAAGAAGTGATAGTGAATGCTGATTCTTCACCAAAATTTATAATTTTAAAATATTACGTTTGTTATACATTATGTAGCTGCTATAAATGAGCATTTTTTATTTTAAAAAAACTTTTTCCAATGAAATCAAGTAGACTGTAGTTTAGATTTTGAACATGATTTTTTGGTTTGTTGATTTTGTATTCTTTTTGTGCTGGGGATTGAACCTGGGGCTTGCATGTGCTAGCCAAGTGCTCTACTACTGAACTGTATCCTCAGCCTTTGAGTATGATTTTGATGAATGAAATTTTTATCCTATTGATTTAGGTTTTTAAACAGGTATTTTTTAAGCTCACAATAGGAAAAAAGGCAATAAACATATTAAAATGGTTGCTACAAAGATCATGTTTAACTAATACCAATACTTCTTTGTATGTTAATGTCATTCCTTTTAAATTTATATAATAGTCAAATTAGATGAAAATTATAACTGGGGATTTATATATCTACTTTTAAGACTTAGATCAATGTAGAGTTTTTTTATTGAGACATATAGCAGCATTGTAGCAACTGAAAAAATTGGATTTTTATTACTTTCCATCTTGTTGTTTTTGCATTATGTCTGTGGTAGCTTTGTAAACAGTCCATCTTGGAAAATTTGAATGGAAGGGTTTTTTTTATGTTACATACCTCATTACTTAAGAAAATCCAAAGACTTTCATATTTAGTCATTTATATGAGAACAGTTTTTATGTGGAATAGCACTTACATATTTTTAAGGTGCAACTTTTATTAGTATTTTGAAAATCATGTGAATTTTATTTGATGTGTATACGAAAAGTAAAAAGCATACATTAAAAGTAATTTTTTAAAAAAGATTTTTTTGGAGGGGAGCAATTTTAGGTTCACAGTAAGATTGAGAGGAAGGTGTAGAGATTTTCCAAATTTTCCTCTACACCCACACATGCACAGCCTTTCCTAATACCAACTTCCCCTCCATAGTGGTATGTTCGTTATAGGTAATGGAAACTACATTGGTATGTCATAGCATCCACAGTTTACATTGAGGTTCCCTCTTGGGGTCATACATTCTATGGGTTTTGACAAGTGTAAGAGATGTGTACCCCATGATAGTGTCAAATAGAGTACTTTCACTGCTGTGAAAGCCTATCTTCTGACTCTTCCTCTCTCCCTACCTTCCTAATTTCTTGCCGAATTAAAATTTTCATATTTAATATCTGCAGCTTAAATAATAGAAAAGAAAGTCTTTGTTAAAGATATTACTAACAAAAAGCTTGGGTGTTATATTAATAGCATACATACATCATACGTTACATTGTTACATTAGCAACAAGTAGAAAACTACTTGAGAAGCAAATTTTAAATTTAGGATCATTATGGATCTGGCAGTGGAGAGGGACTGAGTTTGAAACTCTGACCAGTAAAGAAATTGACTTTCCATTCTTAATTATATCAAATCTTCATATAGGTTGGTGTGCCAGTAATAGTATTTTTTTTATAGTGGATCTCTTATAAAAACCACTCTTAGTTGTCTTTTTGCATTGCTTTTCGTCATATGTATTAAGTGTATTATTCTATCTTAAGAAAAAGTAGAATGGCTAAAGCAAATATTATTTTTTAAAACTGGCAGTTGCCAAATATAAAATAATTGTTTAACAACAAGAAATCCACGAAACCAAATTTTTGAAAATATAAATTTATAGCATTCATTAACTCCTTCAAACCAGCCAACAGATGTATAAAGAATTTTTCATTTTTTTCAGTTTTTCTTGATGAAAAATATTAGCTAAATTTCTAAAATTCACTATTAAATTTCATCAGGTGAATGTGGTTATTTAAGAAAGTTAGTTTTTTGTGCTTTGCTCCGTTGAGACAGGGTTTTACTATAATAGCTCAGGGTGGCCTTGAACTCCCTATGTGGCCCCTTAATGGCCTCGAACTTGTGATTCTCCTGCCCCAGCGCCCCAAGTTTGAGATTACAAGTGTGCACCACCATGCCCAGCTTAAAAATACTGGTTTTTGTAACAGCTAAAATAAGAAAAACTTTGCAGATCAAATTATGATTGAAGTGGATTAAGTATCTGATTCTTAGTGGTTTAAATGGCAAGTGTTTTGATTCTAAATAAAAGTTAGAAGTATAGTTCTTAAGGGTGGACATTCAGCATGTGCCAGGTACTATTCCAAGTGCTTTATAAATACTAACTTCTGTGATCTGTGAGGAAGGTGTCATAACTGCCCCACTTCAGAGGTGAGAAGCAGTGGCCCAGTGATCTGACAAACCCTGGTGCAGGGCGTAGATCTGATCCCAGATGTTCCTGTGCAGAGTCACACCCTGCATTCTCTGGTTCACAGAATCTCTTGTGAGAATACACACTCAAAATATTTTGCATTATTTCACGAACACAAATGACCATAGTGCCGTTTAGTGTTCTAAACTTTCACCACAGATGGGCTGCAGATGAATTACTCTAGAGAAGAATAATCCTTCTGTCATTATGTCAGTATTGCAGTGTGAACCATTTATCAAGTAACTTTATGTGTGTTTAATTTTGGAGTTTTTAGAAATAGTAATAGAATTCTTACATTTTGTTAGCCTATTTTGAGAATGTAAGGAAAAGCTCAGAACTGCCTTTTTCGTGGTTACTTTTTGCCATCTGTACATGCCACATACTAAATACTATGTTTTTAAACCTGTTTTGAATCAAATACTAAAAAAGTAGTTGGGAGCTTCTGTTTGTTGACAGAGAATGTATTTGATCTTAAGGCAGTGCAAATATTTTAATATGTTTATTCTTATTCTCTTTTGTTTTAAAACAGAATAAAGATCCTAAAATGTCTCGAGTTGCACTGGAATCTTTGTATAGATTGTTGTGGGTTTATGTAATTAGAATAAAATGTGAAAGCAACACTGTAACTCAAAGGTGAGTACCTTTGTTTTAAAGTGTACTTAAAATTAAATCTTGGAACTAAGGGTATAGGTTAGTGGTAGAGCTTGTGCAATGTGGAGTTCAATCTTTGGCTTCAAAATTAATACAATCTTGCTAAAAGATTTGCATTTATGGAATTTTACTTAAATATGGTGGAGAAGGTGAATTCTCTCTTGATGTAAAGAACAAAAAGAATTGTTTTTGCTAATATGCTATTAATGTCATGATCTCATTAGGCTGAATTCTTTTTTTCCTATAGTCGTCTTATGAGCATTGTGTCAGCACTTTTTCCAAAAGGCTCACGAAGTGTGGTTCCTCGTGACACGCCTCTCAATATATTTGTGAAGATTATTCAATTCATTGCTCAGGTGAGCACTTCACCTCATAATATGTCTGTGAGTAATCCGTAAGTGGGAGTTTCAAAAGTTTTTGCACATGCTAACAAATACTGGTGAATATAGAACAATGAAAAATAATAGTGTGCAGCCAAGCGTGGCGGCTCACACCTGTAATCCCAGCACTCGGGAGGCTGAGGCAGGAGGCTCATTGTGAGTTCCAGACCAGCCTGGGCTACAAAGTGAGCTCAGGGCAAGCCCAAACTGCATAGCAAGACCCTGTCTCAAAAAACCACAAAAAAGAAAGAAAGAAAGAAAGAAAGAAAGAAAGAAAGAAAGAAAGAAAGAAAAGAAAAAAAATAGAATGCTTAAAAAGCAAAAACAAAGGATAATTTTGGTGACAATAAGTTTAAATCATTAATTTGCAACAAGGGTTTTATAAAAACATGGTGACTTTTTAAATTAAAAATAAAGTTATTATAGTATAATAAGACACATTGCCATCAGCCCCAGCCTCAAGTCTGACCCCCTTGCTGGAACACATTTATCATTCTTGCCACTTTCTGAAGCAGTTCTGGAAGTCCTCTTTGGTTTCTGTGGCTGCCTCAATGTCCTGACTAGATTTAAATGTTCATGGCAATTCCTGTCAGGTAAGAGCATTACAGAGTGTCCTCATCCATCTTAGTCACTGGATCTCGCGCTATGTGACTTCTGGCTCTTCCCTAAAGTCAAAATGACCGTGAAAGGTAAAAGTTTAGAGTTGATTCAGAACATCAAGGCAGCTATGACGGTGCAACTAAAGATGCTCACAAAAGAGGACTTCCAGAACTGCTTCACACAGTGGGAGAGCAGTGGGATAGTTGTGTTTCAAGTCAGGGGAAATATTTTGAGGGGAATTAGTGAAAATGTGCCTTTTCTGTAATTTAAAAAAATTTTAAAGCTTTCACCGTATTTTTGATCATACTTTCTACTTGGAGAAGGAACGAAGACACAGGGGTGGAAGAACTTTAAAGGGTCATGAAAGTATCTTAATAATCCCATTTACTAATTACTCGAGTATCTCGAAAGATTTCTTAGAAAATTGTTTTCATAGTCTATATTAATTTAGGTTACTGGCTTCAGATAATAAAATTCACTGCAGCTACTTAAATCCAGTGGGCTCTTATAGATCTCAGAATTGCTAGTTGAAGTGAAATGAAGAAACTTTTTTTTTTTTTTTTTTTTTTTTTTTTTTTTTTGCAGCACCAGGGATTGAACTCACAACCTCGCGCCTGTCAGACAGGCGTTTAAGTCACTGAGCCAAACTCCTGGCCCTGGTTTTTTGAGGCAGGGTCGCGCTGTGTAGCTCAGGCCGGCCTTGGGTTCACGTTGTAGCCCAAGTTGGCCTCGAACTCACAATACTCCTCCTACCTCAGCCTCCCGAGTGAAGAAACAAATTCTAATCTGAATGCCATTGTACTGTCTTACTCTCCTGCAATATAAAAGCCATCAAATAAAGCAGTCACCGTGTGTTGGTTTACTTCATCTCACCAGTAAAACATTCCTTCCTTCTCCTCCTCCTCCTTCCTCTTCCTTCTTCTCATAGCCCCAGTTGCTAAATACGCGTGAGTATACCACTTTGCAAGGTTAAAATTGCATTCTGAAATCGACTGTTACTGGAAAATACCATTCATTTTTCTAACATTTTCCCTAAAGAAAGGTTTGTTAAACCAGGCATGGTGGTGCACACCTGTAATACTAGCACTCGAGAAGCTGAGGCAGGAGAATTGCTGTGAGTTTGAGGTCAGCCTGGGCTGTGTAATAAGTTCAGGGCCAGTCTGAACTGCATAGTGAGACCCTGTCTCAAAAAAACAAAAAATAAAAACAGGCAGGGTGGGGTGTTAGCATGGTATTAAATGGATGCTGAGTGAACCAATCTGAGGTTTTGGTTACATGCCCTCATGGGACATCAGCCCTGGAGAAAGAGGTAGGATGACCTCAGTTTAAAAATTGTGGATTCCTCTCTTTAAAAATAAATAAATAAATAAATAAAAGCTGTGGATTGCTGAATAATGATTGTCTTCTCTTTGAACAGAAACTATGATGATTTAGATAATCCATAATTAAATCACTTTTGACAATGAAGAAAAAAGGATTTTTTTTTTTTTTTTTTTTTTCTGGTACCAGGGGTCAAACTCATGACCCTGCACTTGCCTGGCAGGCACTGTGCTGCTGAGCTATATCCCCGGCCCCAGAAAAGGAATATTTAAACAAAATGTTTACTGGAGCGT